>JARFOC010097862.1:0-12824 GCA_031763485.1 Osmoderma eremita | reverse complement strand
TTACCAATTACATTATAAATGATTACGTGATGTTAGGCATGTTCTATCGCGTTTGTATTTTATTATTTCACACATAAATAATACTAATTCAAACCGAAATTATTAATAATCATTTTTTATTATTGATTGGAAGCGAAGTCTCTCCCATATCATTTGTAATAAGGTATGCAAGCGAAAAGAAACATCGATGTGGAATAGTTGACATCCGGGCTAGGTAAGTTTAAGGTAGGTATCTGTGATATTACCTACTTGAAGCGGTATACTATGGAAAAAATCATTAAAATGATTAACCACACTAGAAGGATCACCAATGAGTACCCCATGCTGATTTAAAGTATGTTATTTTGGCGGTTTACACTAGAGGTGTTAGTTATTTGTTTTACCAATTTCCACATTGCTTTACTTTGATTTTCAGAGTTAAGTAAGTTGTTACTATTAAAGTTTATTTTCGTTGTCGTTACTAAATATTTATGTTGTTTCTTTGCTTCATTATAACGATCTTTTAGTTCCGGATATTGTTTTTGTAGAACATATAAATCGCGTACAGCAATGCTGAAAAGCTTAATTTCATTAGTGATCCACGACTTATGTGATTTGTTGAGTAATATTCGTTTAATGGGAAAATCATTTTCATAATGAAATGTAAGGGTATCCATGAAACATGTATGAGCATTTGTTATTACTATTGAAAATTCTCGTACTCAGATAAATAGACAGTTTATAGGAGATCATAAAGAATTATGCACTAGTGTAACAGTGGCGAATCTATAATCAGAAATATAAGTATCGTCTATATTGACTTCGCAAACTGTGTCAATATTGGTGGTAAAGTTCTAGAGGAATTGGTTACTATCAAGTAATCTGTAACGATTGGTATTAAACCTCCCATGACATTGACAATTGATTGTTGTTCGTAAGACCTGGTCATAAAATCAACATTAAAATCTCCGCAAATAAAATAAGTTTCTTTTTTAATAAATGAGTTGTAACGTTTTAAACGCCGTCGAACTATTTATCGTAATATTTACTGCAATTCTTGCGTACGCGTATTAGTGCAAGAACGCGCGGTTCATATGCACTCGAGGCTAATTGCATTTTCACACGCGTGACCTGTCCCTTTTCTTCGAATCTCTATGATTAAATTTCGGCGTCGTGATACCCGATTGGACCTACCGAGTCACGCGACCGCATTGAAGTGAATGACAATACACGACGCGTAAGATCGGGAATTGATTGGCTAAGGGATGCACCCCCTGCGTACGAACTGTGGTCGTTTCCTGTAATTAAAAGGAGAAGCTAATTAACTGGCGTCAAGGGGGGACGTGTTAAGTGTCCGCTAGTGTGTAGTGGTTGAGGCCAATGAATGGGTGTGTGAAGTATCGGCATAATTTGCCGTAGGGCATGTAAAGAATAATTTCGAGTCCATGGAGGATCGAGTTATTAAGCTCTGGAAATATATCTGGGATTTTGTGTGTTGCTGTGTCTTCTGAGAGGTTCTAGAACCCAAGAGCGTTTCCCCGTTCTTCCTATCGCACTATTCCGAGCAGACGTACACCGAAGCGTGACGAAAATCGAGCTTGGAGCCGCATTGGACCAGAAGGATAAGGGTTTTCCCTGTTCATACCAGTATATCGCAATAATCGCGAATTACCACGATATTTGTGATGACACTTTGACAAAGACCGTAACGGCATTTAACAACCCCCATCTTGGCAACGTGACGTCACGAGATCGCATTTCTCAACTTCACTATTTTAAAAATTTGCGTAAGTAAGACATATACCATCTGTATGAGCTTTGTAACCGAAATTAACGTGTGAATTAGATTTTGATATAATTTTAAGCCATATTTTAGTAATCTAGATATTTCTTTGTTACTCGAATAACAGTGTTATTCAAGTGGTGTTCTGTGTGGTGCAAATCTCCCAGAGTGCGACGTCGAACATTATCTTCCTTCGTAGATTTCTTTGTTAATTTTAGCGTAACCATGGCAAATTTAAGCTGTATGAGACATTTTAATTACTTTTCAGGTTTACTATTTTGAATACGTTAACAACTTATATTTGATAACTACCTTTTTAAGTGTTTCTATCGAAATGTTTATTATATGTGACGTTTACACCACCGTATAACGGAATAACCTTTTAAATATTAAGATCTGTACAAAAATTGTAAGGAAATTCGGAGATCCCAAATATATAAACCGCTGTTCCTTGTAATGGCCTTGTAGGCCATTGAACTCAGCGCGCATCTGCACTTCGCCGCCCGGTTATTTGTACAGTCAACACAGATAATATTCTCCAATTATTTATTTCTTTTGATCCGTGGTGTAAATCGTCATGTAAACTATGTGTCACTGTAATTAGGCATTTTCTAGATTAGTCAAAATTGCTATTTATTTTATTCCGTCTGTCACTCTTTCACCGAACCCAACATATATCTTAATCCCTTGAAATTTATTATATATTATTTGACGGATACTTGTTATGTATTTTATGTGTGCTATTGTTGTATTTTGTCACATATCACCCCTGTAACCTAATGTGTGACAGATTAAATCACGATTTGTGAATGTGTTTACTCATGCAATCATAAAGGTCATACATCTTATTTTGAATTGTTTATGTTGTCTTATACGTACCGAACTTATACTACGCTGACGAGCTACCCGTAATTATACACGCTGTTTATTTAATCGTGCCCTTCGCTTTTATTGCGCCAAACTTACTTACTCCCTGAATATCCGGCCTTTTCCGTGCTTATGAGCCTTGTCCAGTAATGATGAAAAGCGCGGTGGCGCCAACCTTATACCGTATGATTAGATGAAGTTACCCACACCATTTCTGCAAAACTGGCCTTAAGCCAGCACTTCTATCAAAGTAAGTAACGTAATTTTGAAACGACGAAATATTCTGTTAAGTAGCAGAATCGGCGCCGTAGGTTTATTTTGTAACAAGTAAGCCTAGCAGAGTAATCAAGTGAACGCGATAAGTGTATAAAAAATTCGTCAAAGTTAGACTGAGGCTGTCTGTATAAACAAAAACTCAGTAATATTTTGCGTTAAAATGAAAGCGCGAACCACAAACTTCAAAAACCTTGTCATGTGCAACAATGTCAAGATTAATTTTGCTACTATTAAACGATTTGCTGGCATATACGCTGGTTCCTCCTCCCAAACCATGCATTCTATAAAATTCATTTACTAATTGGTAATCCTTAACATTACAATACCAACTTTCATTAGGAGACAACAAAGTTTCTCGATATCATTGACTTTATTTAGGATGCTACGACAATTAAGCAAAAGCAAAAAGGTAAAAGAAACATCTTTATTCTTATTGGTAGCCTGCTGTAGTTGCGATTTCGTTTCATAGTCAGTAATTGCCTTAGCATTTAAAATTAATCTTTTATAGCATGGAGATTTATTATCGAAAACAGAATGGTTAATATTATGAGCAGTTTTGGACTTGGCAAGCATTCTATACAATTAACACACTTAAGATTATCTGAGTTACATTCTCTAAGGATATTACTTTCCGCGAATTTTGGAAATTTAGCTGGAGAATTACAGTATGATACGAATGCCTGAATAGATCTGATAGTTATAGAATAATTGTGAAATAAGAAAGAATAAATGGTGAAAATACGAATCAATCAACCAGATTATGGCAATATACATATATTTTATACATACATAAACAGTTCGAGTGGGATCTTGCTTAGTATTGGAGGTAGAGGATAGGTTTAAATTTGGCGAAGTTGCTAAATTTTGTGTTTATTATGAACCCGAACTTACAAATTACATTCGAAATTTAAAGAACAACGAGAAAACCTATTTTTTCACTTCTCGCGGTCACTTTTAGTCTTCTATCTAATGGTGTACTCGAAATTTTTATATGAATATGGTTCTTTCTAGCCATCATGAACTTTCTTATTTTGGATTTTGACACCGTCAGAAAGTGTTTCTGTTGTGATTTCAACCATGTTGAAAAAAGTTTATGATATTATGCCTTAGTTGACGAAGAATAGATATCATGGTTAAATAAGGGTAGCCATGAAATTTAAAACTATCAAGCATTACAATTATCATTCATTAATAATAGAAAAAAAGTACACCTTAACAGTAAAACCTACCCTCCAACAGTAAGGAAAATCACGATGGCGAAGGTCGAAAATTAATCTATATACAAAATTAAATTTATGTTAATATTCTCTAAATTTTACCATTTTTCTGCCTCTATTAGTATCAATAATTGAATTACGTCGGCCTTTACTTGATGAAGGTCCATATCAATATCCAATAAAATGTTAAATCTCCTTTACAAGATTTATTACGCAGTACCAATTGTTTCTGGCTTCGTCAGACAAAACTAATATGACTTTGTCGTTTTTTGGCAATAAATGACATATGTCAAATTTGACGAAATACAATTACATATGTAAATTACTATTAATCAAAATTAGGAGACCAAAACAATTACTAAAGACTTATAAATCAAAACGTAAAGTTAATAAAGGTGAATTATTGCATTCTAATATATCATTAAGTAAGGAATTTTTAAGTTTGTTAATTTCCAAATGTTCTAAAAAGTCCAATTTGGCACCTTTGCGTTCTATTTCTGTGAGTTATATCCTTATTGTTTTTAATAAATTGTGACAAGTTATTATTGGTTTTGTAGCCAACGTTAATGTTTCGTTTTCTTAAAAAAAATTGCTATATCGTCTGATGGTTTACCTATGCAAGTAAGAATTCTAAAATATGAGGGTTTAACGTTTAATAATAAGATAAACTGTGGATGTGGTTTTATGAAGTAATTTCTTGTTTAACATGGTGTCTATTGAACTGTAGCCATTATTAACGGCAATTTGTTTCATTAAATTAAATGCTTTATCAAAGTTTACTTTCGAAAGAGGATAAGTAATTAATCTATGTAGATATGAATGATATGCTGCAAACTTTTGTTGGAAAGGATGTGCTGATGTAGTATGTATTGAGATGTCCGTAGATGATGCTCTCTGGTAGACTGCAAAATCCAAATTGCTATTCAGTAATAAACTTTCTAATTGTCTAAGTGTGCCGATAAAACACACTAAAATATCATCTACATATCTATGCCAAAAGAAAATCCGGTTAGTTGACGTGTTGTTGAATATTCTAAATTATTCATAAAAATTTCTGCTAGTAGTGGGCTAAGTGGATTACCCATTATCAAACTTTCGTACAAGTTTTCTATTGGAATGGGAAAAATGGATGCAAACATTAAGGAGATCTAAAATTACAGAAATAACAATCGGGTTCGTGTTATTTTTAATTAGTAAGTCTTCTATTAGTTTAATAATATCTTTAGGGGGAACGCCAGGGAATAAATTTTTGACATAATGATAATAATAAAGCATTGTGTGGTAAATGCAAACCTTTAATTTTGTCAATTAAATCTAGCAAAGCCTTGACACTATGTTGTGGTTGAAAATTAGTGTATTTACAAATTATACTATTCAATCTTTTAGATAACAGGTCTAATTGGGTAGTTTTGTTCATGTAATTTAATCAAGGAATATAACTTTGGAGGTTGAGGATTCATTAATAGTAATTTCCGTTTGTCATTTTCATTGAAGATAAGATATACATTATTAAGAGCATATTTAATTTGTTGTTGGTGGGGTCATAGCGAAGGGAAGTCACATTACTAGTTTCAAAGGATTCTATAGTTTTGCTGATGTAATCTTCCTTATTTATAGCAATAGCCGTCTTGCCTTTATCTGTTCTAGTTATAATTACATCTTTCTCTACAGTTTTATTTTTTATGGATTTTGCAATCTTGAGGTCCTTGTTGTGAAAAGGTCGTGTATTGTATTTATTATATTATTAGGAATATTTGAAAAAGCTAAATCTGTTTCTACTGATAGGTGCTCAAGCGAAGAGTTATTCAAACATGAATTGAGATTATAATTAAGTCCTTTTTCTAATAATTTATGTTCTTGAGTGTTAAATGCTGTGTTTAATAGATTTTCAAATCCGCTAAAGAATTTATGGTTTGAGTATGATGTTGAACAATCACTAGTTACTTTAGGTTTTTTTGGATATTAAAATTTTAATTTTCTTTAGTTGAATGTCATATTTTTTTGTAATTTGTTGTTGATAATTTGATTAACTTGGTTTATCACTCGATAATCTAATAAATCAAATTCTAAGGGACTGAGTCTATAAGTTAGTTCTGTGAGGGTAACCTTGAGATAAATTTTGTAGATGTCGCTCTTCTTGAACAGGGCTTTTTTGTCTGCTTTCATCCATGCGAGTTTCTTAATTCTCCTACCATGTTGTGCTGCTGCGCTGTTGTTCTTGGACTTTAATTCAATATACTTAGGGATAACTTCTTTCGATAGACATTGATTGAGAAACCAAGTGTTTTTAGTTGTAGTTTTGCATCCGTAGTATTAGTTTGAAGTACCAAAGAGCTAGTGTTAGCTTCTTTCAATAATTGAATTACTTCGCCCTTTACTTGGTGCAGGTCCATATCAATATCCAATAAAATGTTGAATCTCCTTCACAAAATTTATTACACAGTAACCTTAGATCATATATATTACATGGATGCAGCTTTATTTCCCAAGTGTGTTTCCAACATATCATAGACATTAAAAAATTGCCGCATTTCGGTCTAATATACGGTTATTGGTATCTTCTTATTCGCACCTGACCACGCGTTCGCCATGGCATGAGAAACGCGCGAAATTTGAATTAAATTTGACATACATCAGAGATAATACTAGCTCTGATGCATAACCTACTTTTTTTTAATGTCAACACGTTTACAGTAGTACGAGTTGAAATAATAGATTTGATGAAGTTGATATTAAAGAATCCGGTACAAAAATACATTAGCTGAGGATGTACCTTTTTAAACGATCAATTTAGAAAGAATAGGAAAAGTAAATAAGTGAGAACTGGTAAACGCTTACAAATACAAAATTCTCATATCAGTTTCAAAAAAGGATCTGTTACCTTTTATGTTCAAAGCGGCTTGCATATTTTCATAAGAATAATGACAAATTTAGGAATTTCTGGTGCTTATCCTTCAATGAAGAACAAGAAGAAAATTTAGAATTACTATGAGAATAAAAATATAGGATGTTATTGAAATACGTATGTATATATTTGTGCAGCGTGAAGTGTTTTTAAGTTTTCTTAAGATCTGTCGTTAACTCAATTTTTAATTTTATGTCTAGAATAAAAAGTAATATTTGCAGTTGTGTTTTATGTTAATTTGTTTGTTACTGTTGGTATGTTTCTGTTTATATACACGGAGTTAAGTCATTATTGAAGATAGGGCAAAGAGAGTTAGGTTCATTAAAAAGTTAAAAAACATAAAATATAAATAACGTGGTTACTTCTCCATGTTACAACCAATGGCATAACACACGTGGTGCAATAGAAACAACAAAATAACATTTGGTAGAAGACATACAAATTCGTCCACATTTATTGTCGTTTATTTTAAAACATGTTCAAAGCTCTAACTTAACTGCCTTAACAATCGCATTTGACGATATATTTAAAAACTTGCAAAAAGTGTACTTCCTTTTAATTCGTTTATATAAAACATAAATAACAATAAAACACAATTCCCTTACAACACAGAAGAGATACATAGCTGTATCATGGACATTTGTAGACAACAGCTGACATCAGTAACGACAATCAGTCTAATTGACTGTGAAATCGCATACGTCCCATAATAAATCGCACGAATTGCATTTGTGTTTCCGTTTCCGGTTTCACGTGTGGTCAGATAAGGGATAGCTACATGTAGTGTTCTTAAAGCAGAAAGTAATAGCTTGAAAATCGTAGGTTGTACATGTTGGAAACAGTAACGTATATAGGCTGATATGGTGATAGCGGTATCCATGTAATATATATGATATAAGGCAGTGGCATCGTCAGGCAAAACTAAAAACTAATACAACTTCTGACATATTTCATTTAAGTTAAGTTACTTAAAATATTAAAATATAACGTTAACTATTAACAAGGATATGTAATAGAACGACATGCAATATACTTATCAGTAATACAAAACAGCCAATAAATTGTGGCAGTTAAAGCACAACAAAATACATACATACATATGTGACTACGCACGCAACCAAGCTAATTTCGTGCACATTAAATTAGCCGAGCACTTTTATATGTGCTAAAACTACTTGACGCAATCAAAACTCTCTGGATTTTAAAGGATTAAAAAATGTGAAAATAAATCAAAAGCATGAGGACAAACAGCTCAATCTCTATTTAAAAAAATCTAAATATGAGCACCTTGAACATATTGCCGTACTGTAATACATAATGAACTTTAACTCATCAGAGTGGAAGTTAATTTCCATAATACTTAGAGCTATAGAAATTTTTCATGTTGGAAGCCCATTTCAATTTATTATTGCCAGAACGTTGCTAGAGCATACAGAACAACCGATTCGTAATACCGGCAGTTGTAGGAATAGCGCAGTCGGTAATGCGCTCTCGCCAAGTAAACAACATATTAACTTCCTTGTAGGCAGTGCCTACTACGCAAGCGCTGAATAGATAGCTTTACGAAACACATGCTTTGAGGTGGATGAGAAAATATTCAGTTGTGTACTGCAACTTATTAATGTATGTTCATAGCACGAAGCATTGAGCATAGCATAGTAGCATAGTAGATTGCATGTATACAAATAAATACGTCGTTGAAGTGATAAACAAACTTCAAGGAATAATGAATTCTAAATAATGAATGTGCTGTTCCATTCTAACTTGTTCAGCTATTTGTATATAGAACATGGTTAGCTATTTCTAACTACATTACAGACATTAATTTCACGGCGTTCTCTTTCTTCACTTATTGTTTTTGCTTCGGATCGTTCACTCTGTTCAAAACATGTTTGACAGATTGCAACAAAAGCTGTTGGTTCAAACTTAAGAATAATATTATAAACTATCGCTGCTCTGGGAACCGGCCTATTTGGGAATGTAAATGAGCCAATTACTTCTTGAGCACTACTTTCTCGTAGAGTAGTACCATTTAATCATTTGTACCTTTTCTTAGTTAGTGCACTGAGAAAAATATATTGTAAAGGTTAACACAATTGTAGTAAATAAACCAGATTCTTGTCTAACTTTACCACGGTCGTGTTAATCTTTACAATATACTTTTCTCAGTGTGTACGTTAATATTTGTTAACGTAAGGTGAAGAAAATTAAAATTACGCAAGCGATATGCAGTAATGTAAAGAGAAACATTCAAGTATGGGTGCCGGATTAACACTGACTGGGATCTGCGATCAGCGCTGCCCGCTTGTTTGCGTACGCAACCAGTGAAGGCGAGTCGACACCACGCATATTGCATTGGTAACTACAACGGTTTTTTATACATATGTTTCTGCTAATAGGCAGATATGAAATTTCCGACTATGTATATGCGTCACTGGAATGTAAAGCTTTCTTTTACTTACAATTAATATACCTACCAAACAAAAGAACATTGTAACATTTAAAAAATGTGTAACACTTCTCTTGTTACTGTTGTAGCTTTATAATTGATAATGTATAAAAACACATGCGTCCATAACTCCAAAAAATAAATACGAAACCTTCGTTATTCACATTGCTCCTAAATTCAAACATTTTTGTAAATTTTCGACTTTCCACAATTCAAATAAAAATTATTTTAATATTCTTATTGGCTAAAAAAGTATCATTTAAATATTTCCTCAAATGGCATATTTTTATGGCTAATGTAAAATTTGGTTTGTATGACTTAAGTACGTGATTTACAAATTAAGCCGATGATATTTGATATAATTTATCTTGGTTATTAAATAAGAGACATCAAAAGTGACAAAACAGCTGATAAAATGTCATTACGAGTCCACTAATGTTGTTGCTGGAGTCATCATGTTGGCGGGCCGATTGGGGGGCTGCCGGTATTGGGGTTTCTGCCTACTAGGCGTCGTCGGCGTCCTTCCGAATGCTAACCCCACCTCCGTCGCTGATGTATCGCCAATCTCATAGCGAATCGTTCCAATCGTTTGCATGCGTCACGACATGCCCCATTTAGGAGACACAACTCAAGACACAAGCCACCAATGCTAACGCAATAGCGTCGGTAATGTAGTACACTTCTCTTTCGGTTAGTGCATGGGCTGTCAGTCGCGCAAGAATGATTACGTATGTTGTGATTCCAGGAACGGCTTAACCATGTTGTAACATAAGAAACATCAAAAACGCAAGCGCTTCAAACGATTACCAATAAGACCGGCAGCAATGGAGGTGGATTTAGCTTTCGGAAGGACGCTGACGACGCCTGGCAGGCAGCATCTGGAGTCCATCTTTAAAGCTTGCACCCGTTTCATTGCTTTTGCTAGTATGGTGACTTGCCTTGGCCATCAGTCCCACCTTTACGCATGGGCTCGTTGGGCTAAAGCCCAGAGCCCCGCGATCAATGGGGCCCCCAAACCTTAGCGGTAGCAGCGAAATCGGTGATAAATTTTCAATCACTATACAAGATTCGATTACTATTACAAGATTTACAAGTTGGTTGCTGGTTTAGTCTTCGCTAATATGTGCAAAATTGTTTTGTTTTCTTTTGTATACCCAAGCATTCGAAATTATTCGTTTCGCCCAACTAAATTGTTTACTGTTAGGATATGATAAATTCCTTGCTTGGTCAACTAGACCGTTAATTAATTGTTTGTGGCTGTGACGAATTTGCTAAAAATCTTTTACAATGACCTTAGCGCAAAAAATTTAGAGATGGAATGCACCTAACAGAATATTTTAGAGATGTCCGAAATAGTGAGAGTGAAGAGGCTATGAGTATATCAGAATATCATCTTTCTAAAAGAAAATATATTGAAGACGCTTTTCCGGATATTAGAATCCTATTATGCATGATGGTCTCTAACTGTAGTGGAAAACGGTCGTTCTCAAAACTGAAAAGGATCAAAAGTTAATTTAGAATTACAATTCTTTAGAACAAAAATAAAACAATTTGTCGCTGATGTCAATTGAAAGCCAGGTGCTTGAATTAATAAACTTGGAAGATGTCATTCGTGATTTTGCCACTCAAAAGTCTTAAATTATACCAGTGCTAATGTTGTTCGTATCTATTAATATTGATTCTAAATTTCTCTCGAAAGGGCCCCATGTATCCCAGTGCCCAGGGCCGCCACTTGGCTTAAGCCCGTCCTGTTGGCCAATTTCTGCGAAATTTTCTCCTACCTCAGGAATTGCGCAGAGAAGTAATCTAGGTCCTCTAATTCTAGAGTCCTGGTGTGTCAACACCAGTCTCGACGTGAATGTTGCAAAACTTAATGTTACATCTTCTAGGAAAATGGTGCGAATTTGTACACCCATAATTTTAATTGCGTTTGTTTCCACCTCCGGTACTCCCTAGCTTGAAATCTTTAGAAAATTACCGTTCAAACAAAACTCAAAAATCAGAAACATTCTAGAAACGTTCTAACACCTCTTGTTCGGAAGTAAGTATTTTAAAATATTATTTATATAGTTCGTAAGATGCATTCTGTAAGTCCACGTTATTTTGCTATAATATTTGCTATAATATTTGATTTGCTTGTCGCAGAGACTTAACACTGCGACGTTGAGAAATCTGTAAACGAAGTAGCCCCGAATCAGAATTTAAAATGGGGACTATTCAAACCTCATATATCGAAACTGTTTTAGAACTTAAATTTAAATTGCCTTGTGCTTCAAATCCTAGAACTCTCGATGAATTTTTGTATTTGTAGGTAATATCTACCGTCATAGCTGCTGTTATGTTTATTAAATATTATTTCTGGCATTAATAATTGTCATTGGTACCACTTTTATAAATGTTTAAATGAATGAATAACTAATCTCAAAAAGATTTCAATACCTGACACGTAAGGTAGAATGTAATTGTAAGTATATAAATTGATTAGAAATATACAATTACAGTATACGGTATGCAGTATGCACCAACCTTTGTATATTCTAATTGTGAAATCAACAAAGCCATAAGGTAATCATTTTAATGATATAATACATAACAGTAATAACCACATTTAAACTTACAGCAAACATTGTTAGTTTCAGGTATAATAATAAGTTAACATAAAATGGGATAACTTATCGCCACTTCAAAATATTACAATGTACAAATACTATATTCCTGGAAAATTTTAAATAAGACCACTGTTTTATATTTTTTCCCATTCGAACTGCCACACATTTCCCATACATACAATAATTTAATACATCCGTATAAGAAAAGAAAGATATTCCGTCACGTGGAGCGGTGTGGTCGCATGCAACTCATATCTACCGAAGGTGTGACGTAATGCATAAACGCTCAAAAACATAGGAAATGGTTGAATGACGTAAATACCATTTGTGGAATGCTTGATAAAATAAAAATGTGACGACAAATTAACTTAACGAACACATTTAGGTATACAGAGAGACTCAAAACCTGAAACATGTTTGCTTTAAGACAATCAAATAATAAACGTAGAAATGTAAAAGTAATCTAACATGTTGTTCTTCACGTTTCCAAGTATTTATACTTAGATGATACTTACGTTAGTGTAACAAAGTAGATCCAGATGCGAATTTTATTGGGTGTACCGATTTACCTTTCGTTAATAACAACCAGAGATCGGACATAGACAAAAACAAGCGGTAATGTAGGATTCTTAGGGATACCGCATTATCGCAGTAAATGTACATATATACTATACGTCCAATGGTTCTTTACCCACGCGTAATTGATTTATATAGCAATAATACTCATATGTTATTCAGT
>JARFOC010097851.1:0-12825 GCA_031763485.1 Osmoderma eremita | reverse complement strand
ACTATTTTGAATTGTAGTGTCTGTCCAAGTTTTATTTACTGCATGCCCTGTATTCACCCATGATTCATCAGTATATAATATAGTTCGACCTGAAATAATTACAGAAATGTCAAATAGAGAGTTTAGTTAACTCTCTAAATTCTCTAAATTTCTTGATCTCTCATAAGTATTTGTTTCTCCACGGCATAATCTCGTCTCGTTCGATGAGTATACTTTTACGTCCTACTTTTTTTTTAAATCCGAAACCCATATCGTGTAACAATCTATGTAAAGTTACTCGACTGAAGTTAGGGAGATCATCATAAGCATTGACAGCAGCAAGAATTGCATTTAATGGAAGAATGGAAGTTCCGGAGTTGTATAGTTTCCGCCCAAGATTTAGGTGTTCTGATGAGTTTAGGGGTAGGTAGTCTATTTGGAGCTTCAGACGTTGTCTCGTGTTATGATCGTGGATGTCACGTCTTCGTGCCATATGTAGACAGACGGTATTGTTAGTATTCGGAGCAGTTTGAAAACTGGTCTAAACGATTCCCTTGGAGAAGCTCCCACAATTGCGCGAACTGCCGTTTTCTGTGCCAGCACAACCTTGACGCAAGTCAGCATGGCGTCGGCTGGTTGTAAAATTAATTTTGATGGTCTTTTCTTTATTTAACATTAGTCCGTTCGTAGCAAACCAGTGGTCGGCGGATTCAGCGGCTTCATCTACTTTGCGTCTCATCGTGTCAATATTTGTATCTGATGCTTATAAATACATTATTAATATATAAATAGATAATTATTTTATTTTTAATTTTTGCTGTAGATCCCAAAAGCATTTGTGTGTCGAAAGCCATTTGTTTTTACGATAACAATCTGCCGGTAGCTATTTTTGAAGCGCCGATATAAATTTCTTCGGAAAATCAAGATTAGTAATACAAAAATTGTGTCACTCTCAACTGACCTCAATCCCAGAGTAAAAATTGAAACGTATTCGTACGTGACATGGATGGAATCAGATCGCTTATGCGAAATCTAGATAAGGGAAAGGGATTTCTTTTAAGTTTTTATATGGAGTAAAATACGCGCTATGTCAGTAGAGTGGTGGAGATCTTTATGTCATCTGTTAAGGATTAGAAAGCAAGCGAACGTAGTTGGAAATAACTTTGGTAATACTGAAAGCTATTTAGAGCAAAATCAGATTTCTTTTACCAAGATTATGTACTATGTAAGGATAAATATGGAATTATTGTTAGCTTCAATGTGTAAATGGATATCTAACGAATAAAACGACTAAGAAGCAATTGAATGGGGAAACAATAATGAGAAGTGTATAAATTACAACATGGAAGACTGTAATCGAATTTATAAGATGATCAAGCTTATTTCTACTTAAATCATCAAGTTATGTAAATGTGCACCAATAACAGTTCTTTTAGTCGGGGTTTAGAATCACTTCTTGTTTGAAAATCAATACGTTTGGGTTCAAGTTGTTAAAACGCTTCAAAAAAACCTATATCGCAGCAGTTTCTAAATCCTCATCGAACCGATCGTAACATTTTAATGCTAACGTTCCCGGCAAAACGATCTCCCTAGTATGCACGCATTTAAAATGCTCTCCACATTTTTTAATAGGGCGATTCGAATATGTGTCGGGTCATTTGCGAGTACGTGATCCATTTCTCCCTTTTGCGCCCGAATTAAAACGCGCCGGTATTCCAAATCGTCCGGTGGTCGCTTTTGGAACAATGAAGGCGAATAATCGGGGCACAGCGTGGCATGACGTGAACGGCATTCAAGATAGGCGTATCGGAAAAACGAAAGAAATTATTGGATCGCTCCCGGATAAAGCGTGCGAAATTTACGACTTGCGATAATGGGGCTTTGTAATACAGGAGCGCGAACATTTAAGATGTTTGGTTCTTTTATATTTTATTGCCTTTAAATATACGTTTGTATTTAAAGGTTCATGGGTATTTATTTAAAGCGCTTGGAAAGAAAAGAATTTAGTGCGCGGGCGATACTTTTTGTAAGATATAAAACAATTAATGAATGCATTGTTATATTTCGTAAGAACTGAAAATTGCACAATATTTTTGTAATATTTTGATCAAGAATCGGTTAAGTGTTCTGTAATATAGTCAAACTCGAAAACAATTCTTCGTTCAAACCAAGTGTTCCCTAAAAATGATTTTTACCATTTTTCATATTTTGTATTTAAAATAATATGCACTACAATTTAATTCGTCAATCAATTAGTCAAAAAATAATGTGTGATTTCTAATTGAAAGATTTTTTTTTGTTAACATCCTTTTCAATATTATTTTATAACAAATTGAACATCTCTTTTATGTTATCTTCTACATCTGCTAAAGTAATGTAAATCGATAAAACATTCATGGCATTATACACATCTCCAATGGTAGGTAGTTTCGCTGCGTTTTCTTCTATATCTAAATCTTCGATGACCTCTTGTGAATCGTCTTCAAAACAATTCGTCATAAGTTGTGCAGTTATTAATTCTCTTGCAATATTTGTAAATTTGGGCAAATTTCCTTCATTGTTAAATAGATTATTATTAACGTTATTTCGATCTATCCACGTGGAAAGAGGAAGGTCATCATCATCTTCATCACCAGCAAATTTTAAAATCTATTACGATAACGGAAGATTATCATCTTCATCAAATAGTGTATTATGTAGAAAACCAGCATAGCAGAAACAGTTTTCAATAGTTTTAACGGTTACTCGTCCAGAGGCAGTGTTTATCATTGCTGTAGTAATGATAAACACTGCCTCTGGACACACTTATGCTGAAATGATGATGCTTATCAATGAATGAATGTGCGGTTTCTGTGTCTATTTTAAAAACGCTGCAGCTGCATTTATGAATGTAAAAGTCGATTGCATCTATTTATTCTGGTCTTTGCGTAGACATAGACAGGTAGGCAAAAAACCTTATTCTGTATTTCTGGAATCTTTATTTATGCGAATATAACACAGGCTTATTGATAAGTACTGATAGACAAGCAATCCAGATAAATGTCGAAAATATTCTTTCTCCAATGACGAGTCATATTAGACACTGACGTATATAAAAGCAAGCAGACACCACAGTAATACTCAGTTCTTTATACAGCATTAGGAACAGTTAAATACATTCAGTTGCAATCGAACCAAAAACTTCAAAACAAAGAATATCCACTGCTTATCAAGATACCATGTTAAGGCAATTTTATGCAGACCATTCATTCACAAGTTGCAACGAAGCCATTGCCGCTACCACCTTTCCCGGTCCAGTAACGACGACAAGAGAAAGGTTGAGGGCAAGTGGCCTCAAAAGCTATCCTGCTGCTATTAAAACGGAACTTTCCGAGCGCAATCGTCAAGACAGAATAAATTTCGCACTATACTATCAGAAGATATTTTCGGAAAACGGTAATCTTCAGCGACGAGTCGACGTTTCAGAGCACCCCAAACACCCATACGCGTCTAGTTACCCGTCCGCGTAATTCTAGGCTTGCACCACAATATGTTCATCCGAAAAATAGAAGTGGACGGCTTTCTGTAGCAGTGTGGGATTTGATGTAATACGTAGGGCCTGGTACTATTTGGGATATTAATGGACAGTTGACAGCGTTACAATATAGGAATATTTTGGAGAATGTTATGTTGCCATCGGTCACATCTCTTTATGATCAGTTTACATTCCAACATGACAACTCACCCATTCATACAGCTAATGTTGTCCAACAATGGATTACAGACAATAATTTGAGATTATTAAATTGGCCGGCACGAAGCCCGGACCTTAACCCCATAGAAAACCTATGGGGTTACATAAAACGCAGAATGGGGGAAAACGCCATAGAACGAGGAGACAGAAACCTGTTGTGGCAACGAATTGTGCAGGAATGGGAAGAAGTAAGTGACGACTATTGCCATAAATTAATACAGTCCATACCGTCAAGATTGCAAGAAGTCATTCAAAATAACGGCGGTTGGACTGATTATTGATTTCAGCATAAGTGTATACTTATAATTATTTCGTTATATTATGTTTAAATAAATAAAAGTACTAAACCTTTGATATTGTTATTTATTGTATAGTAAACATTCTTTTGGTTTAGATCTTATCCTAGTTCAACCACAAAAAAAAGTTCACCGCAAAAAAATACACATAGACGCCGCACATTCGTGTTTACACATATCCAGGCAGCCAATGAATGCAACAAGCTGTCTACTATCCATGCTACGCATGTAGGCTCTACGTTGAACGTTAGGTCGTACAATTAGAAAGTGTCGCTAGTGTACATTACGACCAGAGGCCGGGGCGTTTAGGCGGTACTACCGATATACACGTATGCTCACATCGGAACGGGGGATTGCTTTATGAATTGCAACCGCGCATTCGAATCTCACTGACAACGAGAGATATCCAGTCACAGTGTATCATAAACCGAGCAAGGTTACGCACACATGTCCGCTCAATCACGTAATACTGCGTAATTTTTCTGTACTCTCAGATTACTCTAAAAAGTAGAGTTTCTTATATTCATTGTGTAGCTGCTATGCGATGCAGGAGAACGAAAAAGTAATTCTAAGTAGGAAGATAAACAACGATTCTTATAAAATTAAACAACGGAAAAATAAACTCTACAATTATAAAAATAAATTGAAATTCTAACAAAATAAAAATATACCTAGTAATTTAATTGGTCAAATGGCTATACTAAATCAAATTGCCTTAAATCGTATCATATATTATATCAAATCCGAAATCTCAAATCAATTAAGAACACGCTATTTGAAAAATCTTGATGAAGCTATATCGTATACATTAAACGAAGAACAAAATTTTCTTTGCATATCCAATTCTAAATCATGAAGTAAAACAATGGCTGATAGATTAGTACTGACTGATGAAAGGCAAGGACTTCACATCAAACTTCAAACTTTCCAAATTAAACAACTAATGTCATCTTGTTATCATTCTCAAATAAGAAAGATCCCGTTTTACTTTCAAAGATTACTTGAAGCCAAACATAAACGATAACACTGGTTAACAAGATTTTTATATCAAGCACAAAAATGCCTGATTCCCATATACTTTTAAATGTTTGAAATCAATTATGTTTTCAGAGTATCTCCATCACCCTTTGTTTTTTTGTTCCAGGATATTCGCTTTTCCACCTAAAATATGCATGCATAGATATGTAGTATAAAAGAACATGTCTTGACGTTATTTCAGTTGTCGGCTAGAACTTGGAGTTGATCAAGCAGCATGCAATGGTTAGTGTTTGAACATTCTTGACGTGTTAAGACCTACATTTCCCATTCCAAATTCTTAGAACTTGAGCCGGAATTCAATTATAGGTACTTGTGATAATTATGTAGATGAGTAAGAATATCGATTAAACAAAAGTCATCAGATAGCAAAAGAAAATCTAACAACCAACAAAGAAAAATCTAAAAGCTGATTCAAATTCTAAAAATAGACAAGTCGCTGCCAATGATAAAGTTTTCCTTAAAGATGAAGCAACAAAAATTGGGAAAAAACAAAACTATCATATGATTGGATAGGTCCATATAAAATCATATCCATTAACAAACCTAACGCGATATCCAAAATAAAAAGGAAAAAGGTCAAAGTACATTTTAATCGACTAGAATTCCCCAATTTTGTTTCAGATGCGGATGTTTCCACATCACCCTATTTTTAATAATTTTCAATAATTCCAATTCAAAATTCCACACAATAAATTTTATTCGCACAATTGGCAAAACGTTCCGTACATCAGAATTCAGAATTAATTGCGTGTCAACAAACATTCAATTATTATAATTGCAAAAGTTTCAAATATTAATGAAAGACCAAATACCAGTCATAAAATCTGGTATTTCAAATTTTATTGATTCCATATCTGCACTAAAAATTAATGAACCAGTTTTGGATAAAAAAATATTCAAAATGTTAATTTATTTGTGGTATTTAACAGTCTATAAACCGCTTGGAACATTAATGCACGGAAAAACGATTTCATTGCCGGGAATAAATTGATTTTGTTAAACTATACTTTATCGATTCAAACGTGAAAATTCTTACCTCAAATAAATACAAAATAAAATGTAGTTTGAGGCAAACAAATAATTTTCTTGAAATATTTCCTAGCTAAATCATTTCGTAAATTCAATCCTAAAGCAGGCAAATATAGTGGCAAAGTGAACTAAGTTTTCTGATATTTGCAATAATTTAAATATCAAGAAAATATTTTGAACGAGTTAAATAATTATATTATTTAAAACAACATATTATTTTGTTTCTACAAATATATCTTATGTTTGGGTTAACAGTTCATATATTTATTTTGAAAAAATTCTTGGTACATAGAAAAAGAAAACTTGAAATAACTACTAAAAATTAAGAAGCAAATATTTTGTTTACTTAAAACAATCAAATGAAGTAGTTATTTTGAACATATTTCCAGATATATTTGCAAGGAATGCTAATAAAATTAACTTAACCCAGAATTTACTATATATAACTATAAAATATTGACAACAAAATTACTTGTTTGAATGAAATAGAACTTTATTTGCCTATATAGAAAGAAACAATTTATTTGAGTTAAATAAACGTAGCTTGATCCAAATATATCTGGTTGTTCGTGTGGGGCCATTAGATGCTAATGATGCCTCCTATTATGACAAAACATTAGCTGAGACGGATAAAACCGATAATAAAATTCAAATATTAATGAATCCATAAAATCCACTATTTCAAATTTTAATGATTCTGTATCTGCATTAAAAATTAATGAACCACTCCCTAATAAAAATATTTAAAATTTTAATCTATTTGCAAATTTATTTAGTGGTAGTACAAAAAATTTGAAAAAATTCTTGATACATAGAAAAAAAAAACTTGAAATAACTACAAAAAATTAAGAAGCAAATATTTTATTTACTTAAAACAATCAAATGAAGTAGTTATTTTGAATATATTTCTAGATATATTTGCAAGGAATGCTAATAAAATTAACGTGACCCGGAATTTACTTAAAACTATAAAATATTTACAACAAAATTATTTTTTTGAATGAAATAAAACTTTATTTGCCTATATAGAAAGAAATAATATATTTGAGTTAAATAAACGTAGCTTGATCCAAATATATCTGGTTTTTCGTGTGGGATCATATCATATCATATAATTGGTTCATCGTGCGGGATGCTAATGATACCTCGTATTATGACAAAATATTAGCTGAGACGGATAAAACCGATAATAAAATTCAAATATTAATGAAATCATAAAATCCACTATTTCAAATTTTAATGATTCTGTATCTGCATTAAAAATTAATGAACCACTCTCTAATAAAAATATTTAAAATTTTAATCTATTTGCAAATTCATTTAGTAGTCGTACAAAAAATTTAGAAAGACTAGGTATTATTTGCTAAGCAAAATGTTATACATCCTTCTGTAATGACACCTATTAATTACAGGAAAATCTAAAATTTCTAACCCAAGCTTTAACATTTCCAATATCATTAGACGAACAACACGCTTCAAAATTAATTGGAATTGGTGTAATACACAAGAAGTTTCCTGTGTATTACAATAACACCAAGATTGTTTTTGTTATTAAAGTCCCATCTTAAATTTATACAAATTAATTCCTTTAGCTATTCCTACTCCGAAACAAAAAAAAATATTTAACCTGATTTTAAATTAATTGGTCTTAATTAAAACGGATCTGAATATATTCCTTAACAGATTGTTTCCAATTAACACACAATGAATATCTGTGTGAAAATCATGAAATACATTCTATATTAGGAAGTAATATCTCTAATAACTTCGTGTACAATGGGATTTCCAAAAACATGTCATACGAAGATAATTTCGGGTACAATCAGAATTTGGCATGAATTGTTAAGCAAAAACAAATGGATCTATGTATTGTCAGAACCAACAATTCTCATTATTCTATGTCCAAATGTTACGATAATGGATGAGAAACTCCAAGGAAAAGGAATAGTAGGACTTGATAAAAATTGTAAAGACATTCAGCTGTTAGCTTCTCACCAGATTAATTTTATTTACGAAAATTTAATACAAAACATTCCAATACTTGAAGGTGATTGTTGTACATACAAGCAACTTAATTCAATATTAGAACTTTTCTATTTCTATTTTGCTTCTCGACGAATTAAGTAACACACAAATTAGATGACCTGAATGAGCAGATCAACAACGGCCTAAATAAATAACATGTTATTCAATACTTATACCGGTTTTCAATTTTAATATCAGTATTATTCGGAATATTGGCATTCTTTATTTTATACAAAATTCTCAAATATCTTTGATTTACATTCTTACTCAAAAGGGCTTTAGGAGGTCCAATGTTCTACGTCAACGGGTATCAAGATAGAACAGAATCATAAGGAAGACACTGGAAATGACCCGACTGCCACGGATAAAGATAGCAACCACGTTGGCACAAATGGTACACCTCCAGAACCATCTACAACGGTGTATGAGATTTCTGTGACGGGAAGTGGAGACAAAATAAAGAAAAACACAACCTTTACTGAAGTCCAATTCCTCAGCAACGGCCAGGTCAAGTAAACTAGAAGAAGCAGAAGAGATTGTACCCACAGCTTCGGCTCCACCAGAATATCAAGAAAGTCGGAGAACGACGGGTTCCATGACTAAGGAAGAACGAATTCCGAGGGATTCAGGATTCCGCACATATTCGACGATGAACGAAGGCGTCACAAGGCGTCATCTTCAATCCAAAGAGGGAGGTGTTAAGTATCTACTATAACTTATCTTTTCTAACGAAAAATTTCCAGTACACCATGAAAATTTTGAACCTACTATGAAAATAAATGTATCTCTAACAAATATATTTTAAATTTATTAGGAATGTATAGTGGAATTTGGTACGGAAATATTATTTGTGTTGGCAAAACAGAGATATGAAGGACCTTTTATGTTTTTAACCAAGAAAGTGCAAAATTTGAACTTGGGATGAAAACATTATTTTATTCTAACGATTAATTAATACAAACACAACAACATAACAAAGGTGTAGTGTAATATCACAGCAAGTTTTCTAAGTGTCCTCCTCGTCTTTCAATGCAATTCTGGGTGTATTCCATCACATGCAGTAGGTATATGGTCTTTCAGTTCGTCCAGATTACGTATATGCATATTATTATAAACTTTACGTTTCAAATAACTCCAAGGAAAGCAATTGTTTGGATATAATTCAGCTGATCTTTTGAGGGTACTGCGTTCGTATCAGGTTTTGTGCATGAGGATTTGTACGGGATTAATAACTAATGGATTAATGGAAAGGCAATTTAGAATATTTTCAATGAATAAATGTACCCGGATGTTCTGAGTGTTGACCTCACCATTTATTATCTACTATGAAACTGTTAAAATATTACGATATGGTAGAATTTGGTAATGTCTCATTAACATCCTCAAAATTGTTCAAGAATGTCCAATCAACTCCAACTAGGTCGTTGTATAATGTCGGAAAATTGGCCAGACGGAAATTTAATCTAGTGTTAGTATTTGATGGGAAATTGCATTGCGAACTTAATGACGCTGTATTGAAGTATACAATAAGCGCAGGATGGAGAGGACCTTACTGAACTAAAGGGATGCAATCGTGAGTAACCTCAAACGAGAAACAAGTGTTGGAAAAAATCAAATCAAATGATCTACCATTGCAGTTCAAGTTTAGATTATGTTGTTGAAGATTTAAATTATACATGAAATTTAATAGAGTGGTGTGCATTTGTGATCATTGACACCAGTATTGTTAAAATTTGGACAGTTGAAGCCACAGATAATATTACGATATGGTAGAATTTGGTTATGTTTTCAATAGTGCAAAATTTCAACTTTGAATTAAGAAATTATTTTATTGTAATTGGTAATAAAGACAAACAAGACAAAGGTAAATGTAGTTAAGTGTAGCTTCGTTTGTAAAAAGTGTTCAAAGTTTCGACGTTTTCATTTAACAAATTAAACATTGTGTGTCGCAAAAATCTCTTTGGTCTATTTTATCTTACTCGAAGAGCTCTTGATGATTTGTATTTTGTATGGCCTATAATTAAATTCCTCGATGGTTTTGTACATCGAACAGTGTGATACTTCATAATGTTTGCCTAACAGTCACTCGCAAAATTGAGCGAACCCCAACCAAAAAATAAAAGCAAAAAAAAATTATATATCAAGAAATACAACTAATATTTCAATACTTGTACAAATTCAACTACACGATTACTGCCAACAAAAATAAAATGCAATGATGTTAACATCCCTGTTATGAAGAAACTGAAAATGAAGACTATGCTATAGCAAAATTAAGGGTACATTTAAGTTACATTTGAATCAGTACTTGGTACTTGGCTTCATTGACAGCCTGTAGTAGTTGTGGCATAGAGCCTAGTGGCCTAGAAGCTTCTGTGTCACTGTCTGGGAAACTTTTTCCCAAACTTACATTATTTGACGTCTCAATTCCGCCTTGTTGCTAGGGTTAATCCTTCATACGTTTCTTTACTTCAGCCCACAGGTACTCAATCGGATTTAGATCAATGGATTCAGGAGGAGTCTGCAGCAACCTTAGTACATTATATATTAACCACTGCCCGACTATATATGCGGTATGCTTAGGGTCATTGTCTTGCTGAAAATAACAGCCCCGTGGCATACTGAGTTCTATACCGGAAGCTTTCAGATTTTTCTTAAGTATGTCAAGATATTTTGTTCTGTTAATAATACCGTCAACGAATTCCAAATTTCCGGTACCTCCAGCTGCCATATAGCCCCAAAATACTATGAAACCACCTCCATGCTTGACAGTCTGTTGAATGTGTTTCTGGAATTAATCTGTCGGCGGCTGCCTCCATACCATTTGCCCACCGTCGGAGCCAAATAAATTTATTTTTATTCGTCTGAGAATATAACACTCCGACAAAAATCTAGAAAATGATATATATACTTCTTTGCAAATTACAAACCCGACCATTGTAACCGTACTTATGCAATACCAGACAAATACATAGTATCATTTGATACGCGTTTTCCAACGCTTACCTCGACATCCCTTGCTAGTTCAGAAACACTTAATTTCGGATTAATCTTAATTTTTCTTATAATATATCGTTCATTTTTAACATTCAATATGCGTTTTATTCCACCACCATATCTATTTTGTAAAGTTCCTTCATATTTATATTTACTTATTATTTTTTGGATTGTAGAATGTGTCCTTCCCACTAAATTACCAATCTCTCTTAGCGACTTTCCTTGAGAGTCTAAATTTAATTATAAGTTCTCTGGTGGAAATTTCGGTTTGACGTCGTGCTTCTTATCGCAACGTGATGAGCATATAGTACAGTTACATAATGTAACGAGTTGCATTGTATTCTTTTATCTAAGGCACTTATACATACATATATATCCGGGGGAAGTACCCGTACGCTTAATTTTGCGGTAGCATAATATGTCTTTAATTTCATAACAGGGATGTTAATATCATTGCGTTTTATTTTTGTTGACAGTAATCGTGTAGTTGAATTTGTACATGTATTGAAATATTACTTGTATTTCTTGTTATATCAATTTTTTTTTGCAAAACCACGCTGCTTTTATTTTTTGGTTGGTGTACGCCCAATTTTGCAAGTGACTATATCTAAAGTGATTCTACATACCGTTCCTATATATAACTTAGGGTATTCAGGTTGATGTGTTCTGTTAATCATAATAATAATATATTTGTCCAATAGAAACCCATTGACAGGACAATAAACACAACAGTGTAAAAGAAGGATGAAAACAAAACAAATGTATATTTAAATGTTTGAAGAACTAGGCAATTAATAAATATCCTATACAGAATCTTATACAAAAATATCATCAACCATGGCGTTAGCATTAACCGCCATATGGGAGAGCGGTGCTCGCCTCAATAAATTGGATTTAGCAATAGGTACACGAGAACTCGCGAAATGCTTGGTACAGTGAGCAGGGATGGCAAAGTTAATTTGCGAGAGTTGGGACTGAGAATCCACTCTATTTAGCACCAGGTTAACAAGAAATCTGTCACTGTAGAGAGTCAAAATTATGCGTAGTAAGTAAAGCCTCATAATTTGTGCCACGTGGTGGATAAGTCTGGTCAATCCTGTATGACAAGTAATTCAAAAATCTTTTTTGAATTCTCTCTAAGGCAAGCTGCTGGTAGTGGTAATAAGGGTACCAAATAATTGAAACGTACTCCAACTTAGTACGAACAAGAGTAAAAAACAAGATCTCCATAACGTTAAGATCAGAAAATGATTTGCAAGAACGTATTACGATAGAAACCCCAAGATCTTAGAAGAATTATTAGCAATTTCAGTTATATCATCACTAAAAGACAATTGAGAATAAAAAAGTACTCCCAGATCGCGGATACTTGACCGTCTAGAGATTGGTTTTTGGTTAACAGAATAGGAATACAATACGACAGTGTTAGATTTAGTATAAGATATAACAGAGCATTTGTCTGTATTTAGATGGAGCCCATTATCATCACACCAGGACTTTATAATGTTGATGTTCCTATGAAGTACGACGCAATCAGATATTGTGGATATTTTTGAATACATTTTTAGGTCATCCGCGTAAGCAGCTACTCTACATTTTAGTCCAGAAAGCAGATCATTCAAGTAAATGTTAAAAAATATGGGACCCAGGCGTGACCCTTGCGGAACACCAGAACACGCTATAAATGAATCTGAACTGAAACCGTTATAAGAGACGTAGCAATTGCGA
>JARFOC010097831.1:0-12828 GCA_031763485.1 Osmoderma eremita | reverse complement strand
CATCGAGGTGGTAAGGGTATTTTTTATTATTTTTTACTATTTTAAGCCACCGTATCCTATTTTGTATTTTATAAATACTTCGAATCCAATAAATAAAAGGAATCCAAATTTATTAAATTTATTACTATTAAAATTCATTATAAATTTAATTTGGCATTTTGTAATATTGTATATTGACAAAGATTAAAAAAATATCATCTTACTTCTGAAGGGAAGTCCGTAATTCCCAAGGGAAAACTGGACATGTAAGCTCTAGACTTCTTACAAAATTTGATATCTGAAGAGAAATATAGGAACATATTAGTAATCTTAGATCGTTTTACAAAATTCAATATGCAATAATAAAGTGTAGTAGTAATATAATCATCAAAATTTTAGGTTCTTACTTCAACGAAATAGGTATTCCAAACTCTATTCTTTTGGATACTGCAAGCTACAATAGTAATAAAATCTTATATAAATTTTTTGCTAGTAAAAATATTAATGTTTTGTACACAAAGATTAGACATTCACAGGCCAATTCTAGTGGAGGTAGCATACAGATAGTTTTACAGTACTTAAGCTTTGCTACAAAAGATAACCACCACAATTGGTTTTATTAATTACGGTCCATAGAATATGTACTTAACCTCACACCGAACACACAAACAGGTGTTACACCAATTAGTTTTTATATAGGACGCACGCCAATTAGATCATTTGATGGTGACACACGGCCTTTAAGTATACAAGAATTAGTTAAAAACGCATAAGCAAAATTCCACAGAATTTTTAGTAATTACATGCAGAAACAATCAAAGAAAAAAAAAGATTCAGTTTAAGGTTGGAGATTTGGTATCTATTAAAGTATTGAGATTCATAAATAAAAAGCGAGATATTACAAAAAGCTTTTACCGTTGTACGAAGGGCCATACACAATTACGAAGGTTTTAGGTAATAAAACATATTTGATTTCATATTATAATTCCAACGTAATTTGTGGTATTATTAGCGTCGAAGCACTAATCTCTTATACTGCTATTCCGGATGCTGATATTACTTGAGTGTCGTCATTTATTCAAGTTCCTTAAGAAAGTTGTTATTTGAAATCACCATAACCTATACAATAAAGAAATATTTTGTTAGTAGTTGGTAAAAGAAATCAAACATGATTCTTACTTTATTATGTTCGATTTTTCGTGGGAGAATATTTATGCAATGATCTTATACAGCATCTTGCCGTGATTCATACTTATCATATTAGGTTCGTGTGCCAGGGACGCTGTCGCTACCCTCAAGTTGTTTATCATCAGGATTAATTAAATGCGCGCCGGACTGCCACCTATACGATTAATATTTGAATTTAATATTAAAGTTTCCATTAATATCCGGGGCTCAATCGGTTAAGACGGTTTTTGTTTTGTAGGCAGTAAGGGTAATATGAGTCCAGCCAGCGGCAATTACTGGGCATAAAAATTTTACTAACCAAAGAATGCTTTATTGTTTTTAAACCTTATAAATTAACATGAACAATTACACACTACTCATCACACAACAGAAGGGTTTTGGAGAAATTTCACACACCACATCGCTGGTCCACCAGGCGAAGAACGATGCGCCAGTGGAATCAACCGAGCTCAAGTTGTCACCATAGAGTCCAGGAAGGCCGTATGTTGCTAGTACAGTTAAGGAAGCGTCAACACACCAGTTACGTCGCGGTACAGTACATATTAATAGATTGCCGTGGTAATGACGACAAGGATGTTTGAGATGGTAACGGGAGCAACAAATTAAGAAAGAATAAACAAATAAAAAAGTGAAAATTTTATAAGTCAAGTGAGGGAAGTAAAAAGGTAAAAGAAAAAGTGTATGAGCTGTTTTAAGTGGAATAGTGATATAACGAGTGAAGAGCAAAGAGTGATTTGGAAAGAAAGTGGTGGGAAAAGAAGGACTGGGGCAGTTGAACGAGGGATAACGTTATAGGAAGATAGGAATAGGGGTGGTTCACGAACGCACACTGACACATGGGTTGCTTTAGGTATTTGCAAATTAAAATCATTGATCAAAATTATTTGTAGGCATTGTTTGTGAAAGTAGCATTTCTAAATTATATTTTCAACACGTCTTTAGGTTTTTCGATATTATTTGAATAGGTTACAATTTTTGATTGTCATCATAATTTAAATTAACAAGTGTCAGTTAATTGTCATTCAGAAGTTGGCCGGTTTGTGTCATCTTGACATAAATAAATTTATTATTATTAAAATTCATTAGGAATTAAATTTAGCATTTTGTAACATTGCAGTACATATATTGCTGGTATGGTAATGCTACACAGTTGTTCCACGTACGATAGTAATAACAGTAGTCATGTTCCTAATATGAAAAGAAAATTATAATAACACTGCTAATATATGTCATAATACGCAATCTTGATCCCTGTAATTAATCTAAATAGTCGCAAGTATTATTTTTAATTTTGTAATAGGAAAGTGCCAATTTCGTAATAGTATGATTTGTACATTGTATATACGATCACGACCGAGCCGGCTTGATTATTATCTAAATTAATGTTGGAGGAAGGCTTGATCATGAGCGCATTAGCATTACTCGTACATTATCAGGAAACTTGCAAATTATGTATTAGCTGCTTTTCTCTTAAAATTTATATTTTCTATGTAATATTACAATAACAAACATAGAAAAATAGGTGCTATAGAAATATTTAATTGAAAGTGTCACTTATTATAGCAAGACAGGAATAAATCAGAAAATTTTTATATTTAACATTGCTTTGAAACTCTTGGAATTGATAGGTAACTAACGGTAATTTATATGTTTCACTAAAACACTACTACAAAATTACATTTCCGTAAAACTTGCGTTTGTGCTACCATTAGCCAGTAAATTTGTTGAGACCCATACGTCTATCCAGTGGAGATGGATTCGAATCTTGGGAGCCGGTTGTTAAAATAATTCAAGGAGGGGGGTTAGCATTTAAAAAGCTAATTATTTGACTAACCATTTGGCATTGTTTAAATCACAGCCTCCAGTTAACACTTGATGATTCAATTAGTGATATAAAACAGACAAATAATTTTAAAATGTATGCAATTATATTATAAGTCAAATAACAATCAAGTGGAAATTTTAGTTGTAGCACAAGAGCTCAATATTAAGATCATAAAATTGGACGAGTTCTTGGATCATGTTGAGTTGCATGTAGTTTACGATCTGCTACTTCAGTATGGCAGGCATGCCCAACTTATATCAACATTTTTTTCCTGCGCTGCAATATTGTAAAAAAATTAAGTACTGTAAATACCTTGAAAGATTCCCATCTTACTTACTTTACTTTACTTGATGTAGCGATGTCATCCGCCTGGTTCGATTAATCGTCCCTTCTACTTCGACCACTAGGTCTTATTGTAGAGCGGATGCTATCCTAGAGTGCATCAAACAAGTTCAGGCCCTTGAGGTCACCTAGAATCTTGTTCAATGAGGAATTTTTCAGGTCAGCTAATAGGGAAGAGATTTCCTTTTCAAACATGAAGTACCTGATTCGGGTGGCCGCAGGATAGTGGCACATAACGTGCTCTATTGTTTCTTCGTCCTCCATACACAGCCGGCATTTGGTTTCTTCCTATAACCCGATTCTGTGTAGGTGTTTTCTGAGTCTTCAGTGACTTATAAACACAGAAGTAATTGTTTAGACCATTTTACGCTCAAGTTTTAGTAATTCTCCAGTTCTGACATGAGTCTTTCTAATGATAGAGATATTTGAGGAAATTTCTTGGGGTACAATAAAGGAAAATAAATTTAAATAAAGCCAAAACGTACTTACAATCTTGACGGAGAACAGATGCTATTATGGCGTGGATGAATTTCATGTTTAATATTTTTAGTAGTTTTAATTGTACACTATTTACTTTTTTAGATTTGCTTTTTTATTTGTTGTTAGAATTTTTTATGGGCACATATCGGTTTTTGCAAATCGTATTACTAAAAAAACCTTATAATTATGAACATAATTGAGTAAATTTGTTTTGTGATATAGAATTTTTGATTGGAAATTATCTTCAAAAATGAACATAAATCGTATTCAATAACACTGGTTTTCGGTGCAGTGACTGGTTTTCACCAGTGCGCAACAGATTTATCTTGTCCCACGAGGTAAAGGGGGTCAACTTGGTAGTACTTTCTATACTTATTTCATATATGTTTTCAGAATATTTCTATCAGGCAGAGTTTCAGAGTGACAAAGTAATGAAATTTTGTGAAAGTATGTATTATAATATGTGTATATATAATGAAAAAATGACGTACAAAATGATATATTGCAATGTTTCAAAATGCAAACACAATAATTTCAAATGAATTTTACTAATAGTGCCGTAGTGGTCTAGTGGGTTGGTTGCTAGACTACTAAATTGAAGGGCCCGGGTTCGATTTCCGGCCGGTGCCACTAACATCGATGGTGTCTTTACGGCCACGGCTCGACTCAGGCTGTAAAAATGAGTACCTGGAAGTCAAATTCTGGGGTAATAATAGGTGGTCGGCTCGTAGGGCTTGCCACGTTACAGTTCTAGTGTACCGAGAAGGCTAATAACCATGGCAGATCACACCTTGCCTTCCCTTAAGAGCCTGGAGGCTTATTAAAAGGGGACTATTACTATTTTTATTATTTTAAATAATAATAAAATTTATAAACTTATGTTCTGTTATTTATGTCAAATTGACACAAGGCGGGCAGTTTCTGAATGTCAATTAACTGACACTTGCCAATTTAAATTTTAATGACAATCAAAAATTGTAATTTATCTAAATAATATCAAAAAACCTAAAGATGTGTTTGAAAGTATAATTTAGCAATGTTACTATAACAGTAATACGCACTTATAGTTTAACGAATGAATAAATTTATCAAATACCTTATAAAATATAACTTGTGTGTGTGTGAATAAATGTGTTCCACCCACTTCTCTCTTCTCTACACCTTCGTCACTTCTTCCAAAACTTCTTCCACCTCGCTTTCCTAGTCACCTCTTCTTAGCACTCTTTTTCTTACAATCTTTTCTTTATTTCCGCTCACAAACTCTACTTTTTACAATTTCTTTATCCGTTTATTTCTCCCCGTTACTCTCGCAACCATATCACATATCCCTGTCATCATTACCACGGCAATCCATTCTTACTGTACTGTACTACGATGTAATTGCATTGTCGAACGGTTTATCCACTATACTGCAGATACGGCCTTCTTGAGCGCCCTCATGATTCTGTGGTAGCAACTTGGGGTCAATGAATTCCGCTGGGGTGTCGTTCTTCGTCTGGTAGATTGGTGATGTGGTACGTAAAACTAGTTGAAAATCCTTCTGTTGTGTAGTGTTGTGTGATGTATAATTGATGCTCGCGGTTTCACTACAATAGCTTGACCGCACCACAATGCAGCACTCTTTAAAACGTTAACAACGTCAGCGTATATGTTCATTCATCGAGCTCTAGTCGACAACTGAAATAACAAGAGATGCTATCTAGGACTGGGAAATGCAGGTCTTAACACGTGAAGACATGTTCAACTATTAACCATTGCATGCTGCTTGATCAGTTCCGAGCTCTAGCCAACAACTGAAATAACGTCAAAACATTTTCTCTTACACTACATATCTATGCATGTATATTTTAGGTGGATAAGCGAATATCCTGGAACATAACAACTAAGGGTGATGGAGAATTTCTGAAAGCATAGTTTATTTCAGCATGCAAAAGTATATGGGAATCAGGCATTTTTGTCAACACACCACTGTTTATCCTATAATATTAATAGTACGTCGTGTAATAAACCGAATTGCCTAAATTATTTGTCATGCTTCTATAGAGGGAATGAAATTATAATGCGTGCCTTCCTGGATGTACATAGTTGTTAACTTCTCATGATATAAGTGACTGTTTATAAATGGTACATAGTGATCGAAAACTTATATCTCCCTCACTTATTGTGCCAACAAAATGGACAAAATACTGCTGGTTTGTTTGCAAATGATGCTCTTTGACTCATTCAAGGCACCCCAAAAGAAAAATATGGCTCTCGTGGACGTCTTTGGAACCAGGAAAGATAGTTATTAATACAACTTTGGTTGAACTAAATAGTTTTTTTTTGTAGGCACCCCACATAAAAGAGCAACATTACTCCAATACTTTTTTCTGAATAAGCCATGCATTTTCGGCGACTACAAATCATAAACCCTTTAAAAATATTGAGTTATAATAACATTGTAGGAGCCATCGAAAAAGATGCTTGAGATGCTTTTAAATTAATAGTTCACCTTTTGGTTAGGAGCAGAAAGGTATAGACTACTGTTAATGTTATTTGTTGCTATCGCAAATTGGAAAGTAATACACCTTGGAAGATTTATTTCCTTTTTCAGTTGTTTTCTAGTATTAGTTTATTCTATGCGCATATACGATAAATGTTTTATGTAGGATATGTAAAAGATTTATCCTTTCGATTTTTGTTAGTGTTTGAATTTCGAAAGTATGGATTACTGCTTCTACTGCACCAATTGTATACTGGGCGTGGCTGTTATCGAAATTAAATAAAGTATAATTAAACATGTATCGCCTTCAACAAGATTTATTTGACACCTCTTTATACTAAACAAGCGATATCGTCACTGAAGAGTTTGTTTCTTTCAGTATCGGTACCGCTATAACGGTGCTGATTCATCTGAATACATTACCGATACTTTCAATTCAATTAACTGTTAAGAATCTTTAATCGTCGGTAAAGAGGTCGGCAAAATAGTAATACAATGATATTTTGTTTAATGATTTTACTCATACATTTTTTTTATCGTATGAGACCTTCCCAACATAAAACATTTTATTTGAACGTACAGTACCTCGCCACATTATTCTGAGCATTTTACCCATTATCTATTTTTTGCAGTTTATATAAAAATATAACCCTTTTTAAACCCGTGAAGAGTGCAGGCACTGTAGGGGCAGTATTGTAAATGCACTGTATTGGATCACTCCTCACCTCAAAATCAATTGATTATTGATTTCAAAAAATCTATTTATAACTCTATTTTCTTGGACCAAGAAATTGACGAAGGTCAAAGAAGAATAGACACGATAGACAAGAATATGACGCTTTTATTTTAAGAAATATATATATTAGAAATATTTTGGTTAAATAAATGTTAGACTAATACTTAATCCATTTGTTTTCTTACTATAAAAATAACCAATTTGAAAATGTTTAAACGATTATTAAGTTTTATTTTAGAATTATATTGTCACAGCTGTCGTCCCAAGGACCGTCTTAAGCCAAGTGGCCCTGGGTACTGGGATGCATGGGGCTCTTTCGAGAGAAATTTAGAATCGATATTAACAGGAACGAACAAGATTAGCGCCGGTATAATTTAGTTTTGAAAATTTACCAACAAATACAAATATAATTAAAAAATCTAAACCGATACAAGAGGTACTTTCCTAGATTAGTGGCAAAATCAGGAATGACATCTTCAAAGTCTCCCTCTTCAAGCACCTCCCTTTAAGATGGACATCAGCGACAAACTGTTGAATTGAAGAATTGTGCTTCTCAATTCACGTATGAACTTTTTCAGTTTTGAGAAGGACCGTTCTCCACTATGGTTAGTGACCATCATGCATAAAGAGATTCCAATTGCTTTTTCAATATCCGAAAAAGCCTGTTCAATATAATTTTCTTTTAAAATATGATAGAATTCTAAAATACTCATAGCCTCACCAACACTCTACAATACTCGAAGCTCAACAACAGACAGATTCTGGAATTAATGGTGGTGGAGGGTGGCAAAATGCCACATGCACATATTAGGCCCTTTGTGCTACCTCCCTCTCCATCTGTGAGCTATGATCTACGAACTCACATTGTGACTAGGGTATGTCCTTCAACATATCATCTAAGTTAAATGCATCTACTTCTCAACGCATGGGAAATTAATGTTTTTTGTCTCCTTTGGCAAAATTTAATTTTAATAACTTTTATCAACGTATCTAAAGCAACGTACGAAGGCGGTCGTCGCACGGCTGGAGAGAGCCCTACCAAACCAACTAGATGAGATCAACAGTTTGTTTCTTACCAAAGGGGGTGGTCGATCTTGGGGATCGACGACCGCCTGAACACAGGGATTTTCGCTACGCTAGGCTCGCGCCCAGGCAGAATTTAAGGTTAATAAGGGGCACTTAGGATCAGCCGTAGAGTCCTGTTCTGAAGAACCTCGAGGGTTTTCAGTTTAGTTTTGGCCATGGGCGCCTACACTAACGCCCCATAGGTCAGGGCCGGTCTGAGGATGGTTTTATAAATCAGCAACTTGTTTCTTAAGTGGCGGAAACTCCTCCGCCCTAGTAGTGGCAGTAATATATTGTGGGATTTTCTAAATCGATCTGGAACCTCGTTTGCTTGTTTCGACCAGGTAACTCGACAATCGAAGTAAATACCTAGATATTTAACGTCGTGGCTTCAAGGTAGGCTGGTGTTTCCGACTCGGATATGATCTCTTGGGTCGCTTAATCTTCTGGAGAATCCAACTGCTACGCATTTCGATTCGTTAATCCCCATTCTCCACGGAGTGACACAACGACAGAGACTGTCAGTTGCTCGCTGCAGGAGAGCAATGACCCACTGGGGTCATGACAGACAGAATACACGAACCGACATCGAAACACAGTCGAAGAAACCCAATCGGCGCAAGCAGTACAGCGAAGCCGCGAACCAATCAACGCACGGCACAAGTATAAATTACGCAGTGTTTTCAGTTTGAGCACTGCACGTCAGCCCGACTATTCATTAACATCATCCTGAAGATGCCAAACGCACCGTTTGTCGAAACGTTGACCTCGACCTCGACAAGCCAAGACCACGGGTGCAAGTCCGGAAAAACGTACTGTTTGTACAAACTGAAAGTATTAAACCCAGAAATGAATTACAACATGTGATACATGTGCTATCATATCCTGACATCACTGAATAAAATGGAAGCTGGAGTATCGTAAGAGCGTCCCTGGCCAGCACTATCGTAAGACAAGACCAAGAGACTCTTTCCTCCCGCGCGTCTTACGTCACACCAGTTAGGCAATACAACACACAAGGTTTTCAGTCAGGGCAATGCCCAAAGCCGATGAATAACTTAATTCGCAGGCAAGTGTTCAAGTTAATTTCAATTATTAGTTTTTTTAAGTGCTACTTTTTGTGTTATCTTACCTGTTACAATGGTCTATACGTGTTGTGTCATTGTTGTGTCCCTGGTTATACCGGTAATTCTTCGACAGCAATCGATTCAAGAACCGGTAAAACTGTACATGTAAGTTCAGTCATTGTTATCCCTAAAATCACGAACGTTTGGTAACATACATATCGTGCGGTTTTAGGAAATTAATTCAGGTTCATTCATTTAATTCAACCATTATGATCGAAGGAACCGATATAGACCAAGTGAATAACGATATGCCCATAATCGCTTATTTGGTGAGTTGTTGCTACATTACCCTAAGATAAGTAGAGTGCGAATGCTGTAAACAAATTTTAATATTGATGATGAAATAATTGTTGAAGATAACTACATTAATATAAATATTTTAAACGGACGAAAGTTGCTTTATCCAGGAGATTTTATTGCGTAAGTAGTTTAGTATGTGTATATTATATTTCACAAAATTCTTTTCAAATTTGAGGAAGGTTTCTTAACTGTTTTTAATTCAGCACAATTAATGTCTGGAATGGGACTTCTGTCTCATGATAATAAATGTACTATTAATACTAAAGTCTGTTTTTAAAGTAGGAGGAGCGTTTTAAATTCTTCGCGCTAAAACCGGCATCTGCAATTAGTTGTTTCGCAGATGGGTTAACACAAACCGAAATGCGAAATACTACAATAAATTTGACATTTGGATGTCAAACGGTTGATAATTTTCGTCTTAGCTCCTATGTTTTCCTTATTCTATTGCTTTGTCAAACGTAAACAAATCTGTTCTTTTAAGAAGAAAATAGTCAGCAGTGTGTAACTGCGTGCTGGTACATATACGTTCTCGTTCTTAATATGGATGCTAATCCGATAAGTTTATTATCATATGCGCCACCAAAATAACGCAAATTCAACAGTGTACCGGATCGTAAAGGAGTATGATGAAACTGGCACAGTTACACCGTCAAAACACAGGAGAGGAGGCCCTGGTATTATTGACACATGTGATGAAGCACTTAAACAGTCTTTGCGGCAAATTGTGCATGCTTTCTTCTACAAGAACGAATTACCTACTTTGAACAAAACTTTGATTGAAATCAAGAAACGTCCTCATTTACCAAATATGTGCCGCTCTTTACTGCACAAATTCATGAAACAAATTAACTTCAAGTACATGAGAAGGAACCTTAAGGGTATTTTTATAGAAGGAGACGACATCATTAGATGGATACGAAAATATTTAACCTCAATTAAGGAGTTTCGAAGGGAAGGTCGACCAATTTATTATGTTGATGAAACAGGGTGAACGAAGGTCACACAAAAGCAAAAATTTGGATAGACGATAGTGTAGAAAACCAACGTCAGGCATTCATTGAAGCGGTGTCTACAGGATTAAGAAACCCGTCTGGAAAGGAGAAGAGGCTTTGTTGATGGAGGATTGTTGCTTTTCGAAGGTAAGAAAACTGAAGATTATCATGAGGAAATGAGTGCGGCAGGTTTTGAAACATGGTTTGGAAATTTATTGCCAAAAATCCTGACGATGCTGTTATAGTCATGGACAATGCATCGTATCATAGTCGTAAACTGCAGAAAATTCCAGCATCATCTAAGAAAATAGATATGCAGGAATGGCTGCGAGCTAAGCAGATTGAATTTAGGGACGATATGGTTCGATCTGAGTAAGGAGTCAGTGAGTTGATTATTATTATGTGTTATGTGGCTATGTAAAGGTTATGTAAAAGATTATGTTATGCCACTGTGAAATATAGTGCTAATACAATAAAACTCCTAGACCTATCTACAGCTATCCTACAGTTTAGTACTTGCTATTACATATCTGAATTATGTAGAACTGTTCAAAGAATAAAATTTACTAACTGGAATTTGTATGACTGAGCCATGCTTGTATATTTAGCAAAATAAATCAAACTTTTTAACCAACAACTTGGTTCATGAACATTAAACTAGAATTAATGATCATTTTTATTAGCCTTTGCCTCTAACACAGATATTAAAATATTTCAAATTTACCGCTAGAATGATTTAGTTATTTATCTGGTAATATTTTTAGTGTAAGTGTGGCTCTTTCATTTGCTCTTCTTAGTTTAAAGACAAACTATAGTAATACTTTAATATTACTGTGGTAATACTGTATGATATAACGTTTACAAATTGTGTTGAGAAAATATATAATTGTAAAATCAATAAATAAATGCTAATATTAGTGTAAGATATACAAAAATATCTACTTACGAATCGTTGTTTCAGAATGTTTTTTTAAAATTTAGAACATAAAAGGAATTGTCTTAAAACAGTACGCAATTATTGGAATGTTTGCAGGATCTTCTAAAATAGCTGTGCGGACGACTTTCAAAATAGTAACAAATAAAACATAGCTCCGACTGAAATGGGAGGTGAAAGAAGCGAATGAGGTATTTACCAATGCCTGACCATGGTGACGTCACACAGCAGCACTATATCTCGACTTATATCTCGTTGGTACTGCCTTGCTCCTGTGCTAGAATTACATCGCCAATATATCTACTTCGAGTATTGTTACTATCCCGAGGTGTGTAAATTACGTAATGAGACTGATATTTTTAAATATTTTTCTTTGAATATAATTACAATTGAATGTTGTCTCCCTCAAAATAACTCCCTTTGGAAGCCACACAGCGTTGGAGACGGTTCTTCCATTCCTCATAGCAGTGCTGGAACTCGGATACTGGAATCGTCTTTAGCTGGTCTGTTACAGCCGTTTGAATGTTTTAGAGTGTTGCAAAATGATGTCCCTTCAGATGAGTTTTCAATTTTGGGAAGAGGAAAAAATCACAAGGACAGGTGAATAAGGAGGGTGCGGAGTCACAGAAATATTTTTACTAGCCAAAAAACCGCTTATGGAAATTGCTGTGTGACAAGGCGCATTGTCATGATGTAGGATCTGTAACGTCGTGCTATGAAGCTTGGTGCCTTTTTATGTTTAGACGTTTAATGAAACGAATTGTTTATTCTTAAAATCACATATCTTCATTTGCTTGCACACATGACATGCTTGTCTTGTTCATCTTTGATATATCTCATCTTGCATACTAGTTTCAATATTTATACTGAACACTACAGGATCCAATCGTCAAAATTCGATGAAGGGTGGTGTGGGACAAATTCAACTGTTCCCTGATCATTCTGACCGTCAACCGACGATCTAAACGCAAAAGATCGTGGATTTTGTCGATATTGCCATCGGTTCTTGCAGTTGAAGACCATCGACTCTCTTCCTTCTTAAAATGTCTTAAACCACCGAGAAACATGGACTTTTGACCATACACTGTCTAGATAGGCCTGCTGAAGTTTTGCAAAAGTTTCTGTTGCACTTCGCCCAACTCTGAAGCAAAACCTGATAGCATACCTACCGTTGCTCGAAATTAATGTCTTTAATTTTTATAACGCACTATGAAAACCGGGTTCATGGAAAAAACGACAACGGACAACGAAATGGCTTGATCAGGTTCAAAGTTGTACTGAACGCGCATTACAATGTCCATTTGTCGCCCCTCCATGTCCCGTGCTTCCCGTGTTGCCATATCAAACGCTACGTTGTCAGTTTCATTACTTAATTTAC
>JARFOC010097751.1:0-12838 GCA_031763485.1 Osmoderma eremita | reverse complement strand
TTGCAACAGCCACCCGTTGTAATGGTACGGTTATCTGTTGGGGCACTCCTCATTAAATCTCAAGCAGGTACTAAAAGTACTTTTAGACCCCTTGTGTAAACCTTATGGGATTTTGGCCCAGAACTCTCATAGCTATTCTACTAGTATGTTCTATCACGATGTTATTGTGGATAACGAAACAAAAAAGCCTGATGTAATACTGTTTCACAACGATATCAAGGTAGGTGTAGATGCACTGTATCAGAAGTGTGCCAACTACAGCACTTCTAAAACGGCCAGAAGATGGCCCATGACCATTTCCCATACACTCTTGAATGTTGGAGGTGTAAATAGTAAAATTATTTATCGATTCGCTAAGAAGGGTAAAGAAATCTCTCGATTTGATTTCTTAAAAAAACTTGGACGCCAATTGTGCACGCCCCACATCCAAAGAAGATATGCAACTTCTTTACCTCGTAGTTTTAAGACAATAATATCAACCATGCTTGCAGACGCAATTAAAACACCTCCAGAACCTCAAGAAAGGATTGTGACATCCAAGAGAAAAAGATGTGCAATATGTCCCGTCAAAAATGACGGAAAAACAAACACCTACTGTGGAGTGAGCAAAATACCAGTTTGTTTGAGATATGCTAAAAATATTTGTCCAAATCATATTTAAATATTTTTTCTGAGTATACGTAAGTATTCTGTGTATCTTTTTTTATACTTTTCTAAAAATATATTTGATTATCTTTATGATACCTTGAATCAATGAACTACTATCATTATTATCCATTAACATAAAAAATTAATGCATTATTTTAGCATTGTTTCTTAAATCACTTAAAGTGTACTTTTAAAATTAATGTTATGCCGTTATTTCAGAAAACACTATCAGTCGGTCGTAACCTTAATTTGCTTTAGATACTTAATTCCAGCCAACACTAATGTTAAATCAAACAAATGGGGTACGGCTAGTTCTTTTAATTCAACAAATTAAAACCAGCCCCTCATATACAACCGCAAATATTTATTTTATAAAAACAGACATTTGAATATATCACACATCGACAATGTTCTTGTTGTTAGTAAATTAAAATAACGGAGCTTTGTGTTTTAATTTTTTTCTTTTCACTGTGAATGATAGAAATATAGACGGTATACATTCATATAGCGGTTTTGCGGTTTCGATTTCATAACATTTCAAATCCAAATAATGAACGAGCATTTTGCACGTAAAATATTCATAGAAAATGGCTATTGAATTGCATAATTATTCCGGTACGTTGCGGCAGGGAGAAAAAAAAAATTCAATTTAGACGCGGTATAAAATATTTTATGCAGTTACAGAGCCGTTTTATGGCGGGACACGTTAATTAATGTAAAACGAACGATAGTAGTACTTCGATGCTTCATCAATAAATTACCACTCGATTTACCAGTTTCCGCTATGAGTGTATGAGTGTATTGATCCACTATTGGCACGTACATAAATAGAAGCGGGCACGTTTTAATTAAGGGACATATTCGACCTCACAGAATGATGCAGATAGTAATGTGCTTCTTTTTAATTTCTTCAGAACACGCTTCAATGCAATTACTTTATTGTATTTTTTGTTGCTATACCAGTCTATGTAGTACGTGCAATGGCGTGTTTGACTCATATTACGTCAAAGCTAGAAAGAATTGGGCGGTACATCTCTATGTAGAAGCTAATTATTCCATTCGTATGTTCCCTTAATTAATTTTAATTACTTGGTCTTCCAAATAACTTATCCTAGTTTAAACGCGTATGCTAACATTTAGTTTTTTTTATTATACGTAGAAGTATACTCATAAAATCGTATACCGTATGCTAGCGAGACTCATGGACATACCTATGGATGTACCTATGTTGATCGGATGTATTCATAAAGCCGCTACAACACAAGAGGGAATGAGGTGCTCTCACTCATTGACTCAAACGTCAATAAAATAAATATAATAATAATTCTCTTTAGGGAGAAATGAAAGCATAAAACTTAACTACGGTATGCAATAGCTAACATCAGTAAATAATTGTGAATATTCTTACAAATGTATTATCCGGAATGGTTTAGGCGTTTAGAACAATATCCTCTGAAGTTCAGACAGAAGCAACCGTGGCCGTAGGGCCAGAAATCAGTAATCCCTGCTATAATATCCAATTACAAACTTTTTAGAAGTGTTACATTAACGCCTCTCCCCCATATAAGACCATTAACCGTAATAGCGGTATGTATAAAATTACCATTATTCCTACAGGTAGTATTTGACTAGTCTTCGAATTCCACGAATCTAGTGTTAAGTATTTCAAGTTTTAAAAGTGCGTTATCTTTACAAATAAAAACTATTGTGAAGTGGCTATATAAAAACTGACTATGGTTGGTATAGTTCAAGGCATGTATCTGTATTCAACATAATTTGTACAGGGTCAACTATACTTACTGAGTATAATTTGTATGTTTGAGTAATATGAAACTTTTTGCAAGAACCTATTGATTTGTGTTGTAAATACAAATAGTTCCTTTCATTTTTCGGCATATCTCTTTTTGACAATTATTGGCTTAAATGTGCCTTAAACATTTATGAAAAATGAAATTGCGACAAGCGGCAGCCTTGTACACTGTTATGATATTAAAATTGCGTAAGAAGCAAAAAGGATCACTTGGTAGAGATGAATTGCAGTTACTTTGTGCACCAGAAGGTCTCGAGAAAAATGAAGGCAGATTCTTTTTACAATTTCACAAATACTATACAAAAACAAACAATGCAGTACAAACTATTTCGCAAATCAAATGAAAATATATACATGTTGTTTACAAAGTGATCTGAAATATTAGTAGCGTTCTTTTTGCAAGATATCTCAGTTAATCTGCTAACTAGCGTGATTTAGGGAAATAAATCTTTCTAGTGAGCTGAAATTAACTGAGATTTCTTGCAAAAAGATCCTTACTATTGTTGGGGGTAATTCGTCTTGGCGAAAGGTTCCTATAAACTTGTGTGAAAAAAGTTCTTTTGTTATTGAGATACAGGGTGATAGTATTTTAATTATGTATTTTAAAATTTTATTCAATTCTTAACGACCAACTACTTATTATTGGAATTCTGACAGATAGTTATTCATCACATCGCATTTTTCGGGATGCTATCTTTTGTGTTATAACTAATGGTGAAATTGCTAAGATATATTTTTACATGGATTGGCCAATGGTAATGCCTTAGAAGCTAGACGTATGTATGCGGGTTATCCAAATAACCGTTTAATATGTTCTGAAACGTTTACTATAAAAAAAACTGCATCTTCGAGAACTTTGTTTTAAATCAAAACAAACATTATTGACGAACCTAGAACTGTTAGAAATTCACAACTCGAAGGTCAGGTTCTTCAAACTATCATCCAAAAAAGAAGTACCAGAAAAACTGCTCAACAAGTAAATGTTAGTTACAAAACCATTTGGAATATTTAAAAAAAAGTTATTGTACAGATACATCTCTCAACGTGTGCAAGCTTTGATACTCACTCACTATCCGCTCCACACATATTATTGCGAATGGTTTTTCGGAATGATAACAAATAATTCAAATTTTGTTGTCACAGTTCCAACAGACCTTTACCGTCAATATTTGTGTTGGTGTTTCGATGATTATTCAATAGGATCATTTTTCCTTTCTCAGCGATTGAACGGTGAAACATACCTACATTTTCCCGAAATTGAACGTCCAGCTCTTTTGGAAGAGATACCTCTCGAAATCAGAAGACGTATGTGGTTTATGCAAGACGGCGCTCCTCCACATTTTTCTCTAATAGTGGCTGTAGGTGCAGATGTTTTAGCATCTGCACCTACTCTATTTTTGTCAAGAAAATTTGTTTTTGTACTGAAAAGGCTACCCGTTTCTGATATCTTTTCGTTAATTTCATCATCCAAATTTCCTTTGTTACTGATAACTTCTCCCAGGTACTCATAATTATTTACTTATTCTAATTGCTCCCCTTCAACTTTTGTACTGTGTTTTTCTGCATTTCTCCCTATTATCATAGTTTTCTGTATATTCATCTACATGTTTCTTTACTTAAGTTCTTTCTCAAATACATTTAAATTTAAGAGACATTCACTATTATTTCAGTAATCCCATTTTTTAAATGTTGTTACTCTTAAAAAAAAATTTTTGAGAAAATCAACACCCTGTACCTCAATAACGAAAGAATTTTCGTCATAAAATTGAATGACGAATCACCCACAACAATATTTCAGATTACCTTGGTTACAGCCTGTATACATATATAATCACTTAATTATTTATACCTCCTCACGTCAAAACTGACATGTTTAAAATCTTTCGACCAAACAATTATTTAGACACGCGAGTGTTGAATCGGTTTCTTACTTTTTTCCCATGCATTTTTCAACAATTTAATTCAATAGAAATACCTTCCCGTTGGCAATAATTCATCAACGTTTTTTAACCAATTTTCAAACCAGTTGGCGCAGCCATGTATCACATTGCAATGCGGTGTAACGAACCACGATATTTCATAGATTATTCTTCACGAAACTCGTGTTTAAACTCCTCAATAAAAATACACTGTAATTAATTTTGGTATTATTCATCATAGTTTGTCCAAACATATATTCTACAGAAAACCAGATTTTTCCATGGAAGTGTAACATACAAAGTAAAAAGAATAATGATAGAAATAAGTGCGATGGTTTTTTTAATTCAAGTTCGTACGTTTATTTTTGGAAGTTACGTCGATTCCGCTATTTTTAATCGGTATACTCGCTTGAACCTGTCTGCGCTATTTTTCTTCAATGTCAATGTGTGCGGATTTCGTAGCCAACAATGCAAGGATAATGTTCGCGTATTTAACTACGGTGGTTATTTTTGAAACAATAATTGAAATTGATTTCGTTTTCTTCTACCGCGCGTCGCAAAAGTATAACGGGCTTCGCTAGCCTCGGCTAGATATTTAAGCGCAGTAGACTGTTTTTAACTTGAATCATTGAAGTCGCATGAGGCTATTTCTGGAGTAGTGTATGTTTGAAAATAGATTTAGCGTTTTCGCAAAGCTTTCCTTAATGACTTACATTTTTCTAACACAATATTGACCTTTAAATTATCTGCCAAATCGTCACAATATATTAGAGAAAATAACAAAAATAAGAATTGCTGTTCAATTTAATTCTGTATCGAAGTCAATGCATTTCAGCTCAAAAGGCATTAGATTATATAAAGGGCTATGAAGTAATAAAAAAATGCACTTGCTTCTATTTGACACACCTAGAATCAGTAACATTCATAAATAATTCGTTGTTTTTCTCTGTTTACATTATGATCTAATTATTATGAACGTACGAATTTCACTTATGTGTGGTATCCATTTCAAAGTTTAGAAACCTCACAGAAACCGCGAAATTTCCAGAATTATTCCTTTCTAATTTATGTAATATTGTATGTGTGTGGGCGGAACACTATGGACATGCGTGATTGCCTTCCTGCAAATCTAGATGCGATAGGCAGATGGTTACTGAATTTGGGATTGATGATTTTGCCATCAAAGACCAAAGCTATTTTATTTACTAAAAAAAGAGTTCAAGGACTCCCGCAAAATCTCCTATATGGGGATTATAGGATTCCTTTGTTCCATGATATCCAATATCTTGGCATCTGGTTGGATTCTTAATTGTATTGGCAAATGCATATCTTCCAGCGAATGAAACCTTGTCGTAACATTTTAAATTTGTTACGTTGCTTATATGAAACCAAATGGGGGTCAGATCCACCCTTTTAACTCTGTATAAGAACCTTGTAAGGTTGAGGCTCGACTATGGAGGTTTCCTGTACGCTACTTGTGCAAAATCGTCCTTTGCTCAAATTGAGAGACTCAAATTTCAAGCCTTAAGAATCGGCACAATGCGCTCCACTCCTACTAATGCGCTCCTGGTAGAAGCTAGCGAGGAATCACACAAAATAAGATACAAGTTTTTAGGAGTAAAATTTCTCCTAAAGTGCAGTAGAGCAATAAATAATCCTGTTACTTCGGCGATTGACAATTTAAGCAAGATTTGCAAGAGACCGAGGAGTCGTAGGGTTTCTCCATTTCTAGTTGACTATTATCATAGTTCCACCAAATATAAGGAAAGCCTGAATACTTGCCTTATGCCAGACCTGTTCCCACGCAATTTTCCTATTATACATTTTACTCCTAATATGCTTTCTCTTCGTTAATCAATAGTTGGTCTCAGGAATTCTGCCACAAATTTGAACAGACCTCTTGATGAATTCATCCTAGATAACTTCCCGGATGGTCGAGTGTACATTACTGATGGATCTCTTATTCCTGGATACGTATTTCGGCAACTAAGTTGCCAACCTCAGCAGAATCCTACTACCTAAGGTAGTGTTATTCAAGTGGTGTTCTGTGTGGTGCAAATCTCCCAGAGTGCGACGTGTTCTTCACTCATCGAGGTGGTAAGGGTATTTTTTTATTTTTCTTTTACTACTTTAAGCCACCGTATCCTATTTTAGATCTCTTATTCCACCAAATTCCTTTTTCTCATTTGGTGTATACTCTCCTAGCATTAACTTACGAACATCTGGATCTTTCCCGAAATTGTCGTCGGATTTTACTGCAGAACTGGTGACAGAAATTCATATTCTTAGAAGCAAGTTTGAACATAACATTATATTTTCTGACTCAGCCAGTGCTGTAATGGCTATTGCCAATCTATCGGTGGATCCTTTCCATCACCTGGTCATAGATATTAGGGAAATTTTGTTATCAGCCGAAAGAGATAATGTCAATATTAAGTTGTGATCCAACACAACTTAATACATCCTGCTCATTTTGGAATAAATGGTAATGAAACTGCTGATGAAACCGCAAAAGAAGGGAGGTTTGGTCCTTGATATTATATCAAACTTCCTATTCGTGATTTTATTGTTAGTGTGAATGTAACTAGACAGAGATCTTGGCAGGACGAATGGGACAAATCAACCTTATTAAAAGGGAAATTTCTTTTTAGCAATCAGCCAAGGGTGTCACAGCTCCCGTGGTTTAAAAAATTCCCGTTTATTTAGAGAAATTTCTTATCTACCATCAGTAGACTGCGATTTAACCACTGTCTATGACTACCAGATTCCCCGAACTGTTCATGTGGAGAAGTGGGTGATATCAATCATGTACTTTTCAATTGTAATATTAGGTTCTCTGAATCTACTCAATTTATTAAAGAACTAATTAGTTTAGGTTTTTTCCTCCCTGTAGTATTCAATTCTTGTGGCTCCTTCAGAGTATACTTAACAATATTTCGTTTTATATGTAAAAATAAAATTTTAATACAACTTCTCAATCTTTCCTCTGTTTTTGTTAACCTAGTTTCTATAATCCACTCCGATGCTAATCCTATCCATCGTGTTTTAGTGTCGCCGAACCCCGGGACGTGAAGAGTTTTATCCTCTACCTTACCACAAACAACATGCGTTTTTTATTTTTTTTTAAACGTCAATTAAATAAGACTGTTGATGGTGCACTAAAAGGGTTCTGTCAAAAACCCAAACACCAGAAATTTTCATATAAGAAGAAGAAGAAGAAGAAGAGAGCCAAATATTTTACCTAATAAAATAAAACAAAAAGAAAAGCTGTAAAAAGGTTAAAGAATACAAAGTAATTGTGTACAAGAAATAAATATAAAAGCGGTAACAGCTTTTTTTTTTAATTTACTTATTTTTTGAGAACTGCTTTTATTTAGATTTTATTTGTCATTTTCTATTGAAGTCATTTTTCCTGTCTTCCTCATAAACATGCCTTTCCCAATCGCTGGTGATTGGAAGGGGCATATTTATTTAGGTCCAAATAATTATAAATACGTGCTACCTGGGAAGTCTGACTTTAAGACGGCAGAGATCAAATCTAAGAACTGAAATTAGTAAAGTAAGTAACGAATCAAGTCAATTCAGTCCCGCCTAGTGACAATCCAGAATCGATTTACTGTATTTTACAACGCATATATTTTTTTGAAACGTCTTAAATTTGTCTATTCTCACCAGCTTCTTCTTATCTAAAATACTGAAACACACTCATTTACTATAGTGTAATTTTATCTGTTTTTATTTTATTTTGTAGAATACAGTAAATATCTACAACAAACATATTCTGCATAATACAAAACATACGTATTATTGAAGGAGTAGAAAAAAATTGTATCAATAAAAGTTATGTTTTTCTTTTTTATTAAAATGTTTCCTCTAGCTCGCATTGCCTGGATAAATTCTTCTCGTAGTGTACACACATCCACTTCGACTACTTCCGTTTCGTTTCACTCATGTCTACGTTGACCCAGGCTTTTTATTTCATGCTTGTGAACTTCCTAGTCGACTTTTATTGCGGCGATAAACTAAATTAGTCATTCACTACGATGCCAGAGCTCGTATTAACTTCGGTGTACGTGGCGCGAAGACTTTATGCCCGCCGCGGTCGTCAGCGATTGCCATAACAGCAACGCCGACACATAATATCTTCAACAACACGTAGTTTTTCAGCAACTTCGCTCCATCATCTCAGGTTACGGCGTTTGTTTTATTGCGGTTTAACTCTCATTACCGCTCCGGTGTATCGGTGTGACAGCGGTACTCTTTCCTTACCGTTTCCGGCATTCTTTCCACGTGCCGCTTTAATGAAACTGTAAACATCAGAGCGCTCCGGAATCAGACTCTATTTAAGTCCCGCCTGGATCTACTCCTCGAAGGCGGCCGCCTAATTGATATACAACCTGCACGTAACCAATTTTCTCCTCAAATATTGACAATGAGTCGGAAGCTAAATCCAGGACGATGTGCCTCTGGTGTTTATTTGAATACGGATCTTTGAAGGTGTTATTCTTTTATTGCCAACGTTTCAGAGAATGAGGTGTAAGTAACGAAATTTATTTTACTTTGCCTATTTTATTTATTTTGAACTGCCAGTTCTGTGTGTTTTTGTTACGATCAAGGATGTTACTGGAATATTTATCGTTATATAACCTCTAACAATTGTAAATTCTAATTCAATTAATTGAACCGGTGACTTTTGAAGTTCTTGTTCATTTTTAGAATTAGATTTTCGAGAAATAAGTTTCATAGGACGTCAAAACCTAGTGTTGCTAGTTTTCTTATCGTTAAATAATTACTACATATTCAACTCACTAACAGTTCTGCAACATCATAATGGTACTTGCCTTTATTTATGAGGTTAAGATTATATTATAACCAGAGATAAAAACGTCCCTACATCCAATGAGTTATGGATTTTAAAACGCATGTCTATACTAGGTCTATATTACATTATCATAAATTTAATAAACTAGCACTTACGAGAGATCCCTTTTATATTTCTGAAATAGAGATCAGAAACTAAAATTAATCATAGTACATGGCTTTATTGTTTTTCAAAATATTCTCCATGAAGATCAATACACTTTTGCATGCGCTTGAACCAATTTTCGAAGCACTCTTTCCACTCCGATTGAGGTACATACCTCCAAAATATACATTTTGAAAGCATCAACTGCTTCTTCAGCTGTCGAAAAACGTTGACCACGTGATTTTTGTTTCATATGCGGAAACAAAAAGAAGTCATAAGGTGCCAAATCAAAGCTGTACGGCGGATGACCCATCAATTCAACTTTTTCAGATGCCAAAAACTAACTTGTTTGAGCTGATGTGTGAGAGCTCGCATTGTGATGGTGGAGAATGATCCGTCTTCGGTGGTTGGTTTCTCCTATTTTTCCGAATACTTCTGGCAAACAAATGGATGTGTACCATGCAGAATTGGACGTTGCACTAATGGTACAGTTGCCACATGTTCGGTTTTTCCGAAGAAACACACAAGACCATTTGCTTCGAAGTGCTTCGTGCGCGAACAATTTTTGTTGGATTTGGCTCATCTTGAAAGACCCACAGAGCCGATTGCTGTTTACTTTCGGGCTCATAGCCATGGGTCCATGATTCATCACCTGCTACGATGTTATACGCATGTTTTGAAATACCGTGTTCGTATTTTTGGAGCATTTCGTTCGACCAATCCACACCAGCCTTTTTTTGACCGATTGTCACATTATGTGGAATCCAACGCGAACAAATTTTTTTGACGGCCAAATGTTGATGCAATATTGAATGATGGTCCCACTAATACCCAAGGATACCTCAATTTCACGGTATGTCACATGCCGATCTTGCAATATCAGTTCACGCACAGCATCAATGCTTTTGCCACAAGTGATTTTGGACGGCCCTCACGAAATTCGTCAGTGAGTGAAGCAGTGTCACGATTGAATTCGGCGTACCACCGGTATTCACTAGTTTTTGACGGTGCTTCATCGCCAAATGCCGAATTAAGTACATCGATGCACTGTTGTTGAGATAATCCACGTCGAAAATGGTAAAAAATAATGACACGAAAATGTTCACGAGTTAATTCCATTTTTTGGACAAGATGATTTTTTTAAGCCACTAAAAGTTGGTCGATACCGGACTTGAGAATGGGAATCCACGCATTCCCGAAACACGTGTCGTCCCGAATTAATTAATACTTGTGCGGGAGGAGTAATCCGAACAGTGTGTTTATCACTGAAAGTAACACAAATATCGCTTGTACGTCAAAATGTTTTGAGTAAGTATACTGTAAAAAGGCCGAAAATTACGATACAGGCGTCAGTTGTCAGATGGTAGCACCTGGAACGCCTATTCCTGAAATATAAAAGGCATCCCTCGTATTTGTAACCTACACTAAGCTAAAACAAATACATTATTGAAGGGCTTTTGCCGCTATCTTCCTCTCTCGCTCTCATGTAAAAGTCCATAAGAAAACACGATATCCGCCTTTTAGAATTATAATTCCCTCTTATTCTAACGGGTCGTATACAATATGTTTCCAAAGTATGGTATACACGGAGTTTACTCTAAAACATCGCAATGATCAACGCAATAAGAACGGGAACTGGTATTATTTCAAAATAGATTCTAGAAAACAATTTCGACATGATTTTAGTATTCCATTATTGATAATAGCAACTTTTCCGTGAAAGTTTTAAGAATAGTAGCGTGATTTGAAGAAGCAGGTTCCGAAAATCACAGGCCAAGAATCGGAAGAAAGAATCGTAGAAATAAGTATGTTGTCAAACGGGCAATAAATATAGTCCATGATGATTCGATTATTTCTATACGACGACTATCTCTAGATTAGACTATCTATTAGATTTAAGCATAGAATCTACAGACAGTCTTTTTAAAGAAGACCTTCAAACGTTCCACGAATTGCTTCTCGGAGATTATTTAAACAGCGTTACATATTGGCTTTGGTTCTAAATCAATATTTTTTTCAACTCCAGATTTGTTCGTGATCTGTTCAGAGGCAAATAACGAAATATCTACAATAAAATCCCAACATAATTTAGTAAAGATTAATTAAGATTGCAAGTACTGTGAGGGTAATCACACTGCATCTATTGGATTGCTAGTTGTACAAACCGCTTTGGAATATCAGCAAGAATTCTTCAATGACTATTTAGTAATGACCCATTTCTTCCAAGATCTAAATATTTTAGACTGTTTTGTGTTTGAATATTTTGAAAATTCCAATTATAGAGGTATCATTTATTTAACGTTGGTCTACTGTTACTTGACAATATTAATGACTTTAAACTATTAAGCAAATAAAATGTACAGAGATTAGTGAATTAAGAATAACAGTAGTGGCATAGAAGAAAACACACAGTAATATAATGTGTTGTATATGTGGATCTAGTGCCCAAATCAAATGCTTTAATTTAGGAGAGAAACCTTTTCGGCGAATATTTATAAGTTATCGAAATGTTAACTATGTTTATCTACCTTTTAAATAATGGGAGATTAAAAGAAAAAAAAAACTCTAATATACTATCCCCGATTTAACTTTTAGCATGGATTCGTGCAGTTTATTTTTACAGAACTATTCGCCACACTTTGCTCTCAAAATATCCGATCCGGCGCTACTAAAGTGTTCTAAATTTACGGAACAATAACAAACCGAAACGAAGTATCTTCCCTAACGCATAAATACAATGCACACGCATACGTTACACAAGGACGTCCCGTTTTTAGGCGAAAAGTTGTAAATATTTTGCGTAGTACAAACACGAATTCGACCATTGCGAAGATTGTAAGATTAGATACGCACCGCTGTCGCTCAGGAATTTATTATTTCAATACGCCGTAATGGAGGTCACGCTGCAAATTGGAGCCGGCGTTCTTGTGTGTATGTGGGAGCTGCCGTGAGTTTTTGTGGGCCGCGCGTGGATGGAGATAAAAGGTGGTGAACGCGATCGCGGACGTAGGAGGAAGTTGAGAATTTGCTTTAATGTTAAATGAAAAGTTAATTTAACTTTTTAAATGAAAATAGTTGGGTGCGAACTGTAACTGGTAGCGGGTTAATAAATTTGTTTGAATTTTCTTGCGTCGTGTGTTGATTTAATCATTGGTTGGTTGGTTTTGCGACTGTGTTTAATGAAATTGGACTCGAGTTAGTAAGTTCTTTTTTTTTACATTTCGAATTTATATTTACTTCTATCATTATATAACCGCTTTGAACTAGGAAACAGCTTTTATGAAACGTTTAGATACAAATATTGGCAAATCAAGCTTATGTTGGTAAAATTACACTGGTCAACAAAATTTCAGATTTATCTTGTTCCACGAGGTAAAGTGGGTGCAGTTGGTAGTTTTCTTACACTTATTTCATATCTGTTTTCAGAATTTTTCTATCGGGCAGGGTTTCAGAGTGACACAGCAATGAAATTTTGTGAAAGTATATATTATAATA
>JARFOC010097740.1:0-12841 GCA_031763485.1 Osmoderma eremita | reverse complement strand
AATTTAACCACATCAATATAAACTTTCCAAAACTGCACTACCCTTACTCCCTATTCTATTTAAATAAAAAGTATGTTGAATTTTACCGTTCCATTACAATATATATACATCAACATCTTCAAATAATACATAAGCAGCCATAAAATTAAAGTAGGTACTATTATTATTTATCTATTATTTACCAATATAAATTTCCTCTGTACAACACGGAACACATGCACTGATGGATTGTACTACCATATGACTACTACATTTCAATGTAAAATAAGGAAATCCAGATATATCTACTACTATAGTTCAAGCAACCAATAACAAAAAATATAATGCATAGCGGTGGTATCATCACGTGTACGATATATATTTATTACCCCCAATCCCGGCTATGCTTTCAAACAAGAAATTCATGTCTTGACTAAAGAAACATAGTAAGAAAAAGGTTTACTAGCGCCAAGAGTAACTGTTGTATTACACCTAGTAGGTATTCCAGACACAAGAAAAAAATTACTTCTCTTAAGGAAATTGATCCAAGAACATCTAATTTCTTGCGATTAGAAAATACTTTTCTCTGTGTACTAAAACAGTAACACCACAATTAAGAATATTACATTCGTTACAAAATTGGTCATACTTGCCATACTATTTATTCTAAGCGTTCAGATTAAAGACTTGCTTCACTAACCTAGGTTTGTGTGTTGGCATGCCGTGTTTCTGTAATATACTGGGCAACACGAGACTTTTCTGGTCTACCACCTCTAAAATGGGCAGCGTGCTCTTTAAAACGACTTAATGTTGTTTGCCCAATATATTTTACATTTAATTCTTTACAATCTATTTCATAAGTACTTGATTTCTGATGTACCTCAATCTTATCTTCGGCGTTTCCAAAAAGGTTATTTAAAGAATTATTTTGTGCGCGATACGTAAATTATGATATTTGAAATTTTTTGATAGGTTTTTAGTTGATTTATGAAATTGTAGTTTCACAAATTGACTACCTTGATAACTTTGAGGTATCAGAGTTGTACAGTTTTTAATCGACAGTTTTGTTTATGTTTTCTCACGATATTGTTTATCATATCTTTCTGGAAATCATTGTTTGATGCAATTTAACTTTGTTTTATATCTGCCCTTTGTCAGTGGAAAACGTAACAAACAATGAACTGGAAATTTAAAGTATAGTATACGAGAATAAAACTGTATTAATTGAGTGATTCGCAGAACAAGAGAATTGGAAATCTGCTGAAACTGTTCAGAAAGCATGATGACATCGTCTGAAAGGTAAAGATTTTTCTTAATTTTTTTCGCAAAATTACACTTTGACATCGCAAAATTGATCAATAGGGTCGAATTTAGTGCAAATTCGAAAATATCTCCCGGAAATAATTACGCCCGTATCTCATATTAAACAAGAACAGATTAAAAACTGAATTGACAGTATTACACGAGAGACAAGATCTACGAAAAATTGGTGGTACGTTGCCTTTTTTAAAGTTTATACTTCGCAATAATATCGAAGATATCTTTGAAGAAGTTACCAAACTTTTAAGGATTTTAACTTCAACAGCAATACTCATTGCCGAACAGCAGAACGCTTTCTTTCTACGCTGGAAAGGATAAAAACATTCGTAAGAAGCACTAAATGCTTAGCCATGTTATCAATAGAAAAGGATTTGGTTTAAAATAGTGTTAAAAGCTTTAATTCTAAGATTATAGACGAGTATGTGAGTTATCGTAGCACTGACTATATTTTCCGCAATTAATAAAATTCTTCATTTATTTATAGTTATTTTTTGTGCAGCCCTTACTACTAAAAACTGACGATCCGCCACTGCTGGCAATTCGATAGAATAGAATGATTTATTTACAGCTTATAGACCTATTCTAAGCACTGCTACAATGCAAGATATGGTTCAAGCATTAGAGTCCAAAAGAATTGTGGTTAATTAAAAAAATATATTACACCTTATATTATGCTTTTTTTATTATTGTTTATTTGTTTTTTTATTTACAAATTTTGAACAGTTGTTAGCTCTCTACGTGGTTTCTGTTTTATAGCTTAGATATAATGGTTTATTTCGTTATAATACAAGAAAATAGGTTTCCCTTAGAATTTCTGTTTATTTTCACAAATTGATTTAATATTATCATAAGTATGGGCAATATAATATGTTGATGACCCTGACATACTACGCAATTACACCATTAAAGAGTCTCCCATCCACTCTAATGCCAATGAACGAGAACCAAGTACGTGTCATACAGGCGAATAGCCTATAGCCCATAGCCAGATCATTTGCTCCATGCTGTATATTCAATCCAAAAGATATGTTGAATAAACTAGGATGTAAATTTCTCAACTCTGTAACAATGTTTTTACTTTTAGGTAATACAATGAAGTATATCAAATTATATTTCTTTTGTTTTATATCGAAGAGCAAAATCTTAAGTCCTCAAACCGAATTTTCAGTTCCTGATTTGTACTATCAATCATTAACATCGGCTATGGTCGTGTCAAATCAAAGCAAAAGATATCTCGCCAACGTTCTCACTCGTTAATTACTGCAGCAATCTCCATTGCAACATGTGCATGTTAATTACACCAAATCCAATATATTTACTCCGTGTACGTCTCTACAAAGAACATAGCGAGCAACGGTAGAGTACGCGATGAATTCGGCTGGGCTGACGAGCTGCAGCACTGACGAAATTTTACAAATGGCATAATATGTATGTGAAAAGTAGTAGCAGTTTCGATAATTACTTTTTATTTTTAATTACTGCTTTTGTAAAATTTTGTGAGTGCTGCAGCCTAGCGGTGATTATACATCAGGCACTGCTGCCATCATGAGGGCGTAATTAGAAGTTTGAGCCGCCTACAGGTAGGTCTATTCGGATTTGTTAGGAAAATAAAAATTATACACTGGCGCACTAGCGAATTTGTTTGCATAAATTCTGTATTGCGTTGCATGTGTCAGATTTTGAACATCTATGCTGATTATATGTCGATTACATTATAAATTGTCGTAAGTGTAAGAATTACTTTCATGTTTCCTCCAAGATAGGTTTGAAACTCCTGCAATACAGGAAAGCTAAAGGTTGAAGACAAGCCCTACTTACTCAGTGCAGAAATATAATATCGTTGGAAAATCCAAACAAACCATTGATAAAGAAGTTAATGCAATTTGTAGTGAGTATGTTGACTTGATACTAAATTTATATCTCCTCGAAAGTTATTGCTAAAGTAACTTAAAGTGCTTGCCTTCCTACCAAACTTTTTGCCTCCACTGCGATACTATGCATACATCATAGCGGCTGTATTATACCTATATATATATATACATTCTCTAAAGATACATACGTTTGTAATTTGCAAGCGAAAGCCCTTGCAATTGTTAATGTAATTGCCTGCGTCCAAAGTTCCGCGTTAGTATGTGCATATAACAAAGGGATCCAAATATATGGCGGATGGCGTTATCGTTGCTAGCAGAATTGTTACTAACTTTGTTTTAGTTACTAAATATCTAAACAGTAACAAAGGTCTAGTGCGCACATGGTATAGATGGATGCATGGTTAACAAATTAGTTAGGTATATCAGGAATGGAAAATATAAAACAGCAGCAGAAACGCGTAACATGAAAGTTTATCAAAGAAAGATATTTTAGAAACGGTTGTGGTTGAATACTCTTAATAGTAATTGGTATAAAGTTGCGGTAAATCAGCTCCTAGAGCATATTAGCTAGCGTAGTACAGTCCATTCGCACCATAGAAGATAACATGGCACTTACTGGAACACCGTGGTAAGTCAGAGAAGGTGATATTAAACTTACTCTTCCAGCTAGACTTACAAATGCAATATCCACTTCGCCTTTACATAACAAGATCGAAGAGTATACTATATAATCTGCCAAAATCTGTTTTCAATTTCTATATGACCCTCAATGGTAAATGTAAAAATGCAACTGAGGTAACTGAGAATTAGTTAACATGTCCCGATTTAGCTTCTATAGCTAACAGTTGAAACCATAGGTCGCCCTAGAATAGACACGGTCGGTGCATTTCCTTTCTTCGCCGCTATAATTTCTGTGCGAATGTTTATATACGTGACATTCACATGTCACTTTGTTATTCACATATCCTAAAAAACTGTCAACATATGTAACATACTATTTCTTATGAATGAATACATTATTTTTCATTGTTAAATCATTAGATCCCATGAAATAGAATAATTGCGGAATTATAGAAATTCAAAAATAAAATAAATATAAGTGATAGTGAAAAAAGTGTATTTTTAGCCTCATATTGCAACCCATGGCTTTATATGAGGCCAGTAGATTGCTAACAATTTCTACGTAGTTTTCGGCTTTACGATCTCCCAAGAAAACGTCGCAAATCTCCTTGAAAGGCAACCATGCTGCTTTTTCAATTCTATTTAGCGCCTCAACAAATTTTTCATCTCAAGGTAGCTGTCTGATCTGGTGTCCCACAAAAATATCTTCTTTTACCATACCATCACTGATCTTCGGGAACTTACTCCTCACATACGCAAGTCCACTGTTAGTTTTATCCATACCTTTGACAAGGTTTTTCATCAACCCAAGCATAATGTGCAGAAGGGGCAAAAAAAATTTGAGGATCAACAAGTGGGGTGCCAATAATATTCTTATTTCCTGGTGTCAGTGAAGTTCGTTTTGGCCACTCCTTCTTTTTATAATGATTTTTCCTATCCCGACTGTCCCATTGACAGGGAAAATAACAATACTTTATGTAACCGAGTCGCATGCCGAGCAAAAGTGAAACAACTTTCAAATCGCCACAAATATTCCAAAAATAATACTTAATTTTTACCAAAAGAAGCTTCATGTTCTCATAAGATTCTTTCAAATCGCTTGCATGAGCCAAAGGAACAAAGGGGAACTTATTTCCATTGTGGAGTAGTACCGCTTTCAAGCTTAATTTGGAAGAGTCAATAGACAAACGCTATTCAGCTGTATTATATTAATCACCAAGCGTTCATAACAAAGCGGGCGTCATTAAAAAATCTTCTTCCTTCTTCCATAGAGAAGAAATTCTGAAATTCTGTATGGCGATTACGAGAAAGAGCAATTTTGTTCCACTCTGAAGAAGATTCATGTCTTTTAATCTGGAACCTAGAAGTTCGACTTGCTTCTTAGACAACATTAAATAACGGACGAAGTCGTTGAGGTCTTCTTGACTTAGAAGATGCGGCACACAACAAGACGAACCAGGTCGAAATGTTGGATCCACATCTATATTGTGGCCTACAAAACTGTCTTCGTTTACTTCGTCATCAGCACTTTTATCGTCGCTTAGTGTCATGTTTTGTGGAGGTTTACGCACAGGTAATTCCGGATTGTGAGGTACTGGTCTCAGCGCAGATGGAATATTAGGATATTTTACACTGTGTTTGAATTTAGAACTCATACCACTTACCACCACTTTCACGTATTGTTTAATCATTATCGTTATTTTTATTATTATTGCACATTTCGCCTGTAAAGATTAACATGTCCCGAATTAATTATTATTTTGTTAACCCACGTCAACTCGACAGTACTTTTTAGTGTAATTATATTCCTAATGGCTATGTTTTTGTTGAGTATGGTAGATTAATGTTAGAGCGAATTGTTTTCCTTCACAGTAAGTTGCTATTGCAGAAGTCAGTACGTGAATAAAGTCATTGTTAATGTTGGTTGGTGCGTTATTGTGTTTGAAAAGTAAGCAGATCAACAATTTTGTGGGGCAGGAGTAATCTGAACAGTGTGTTTATTATATTCCGTCTGGTAAGCAAAAATGTTAATTCCAATTGTAAATATAACATTCAGGAATACGTTAATCGTAACCGTCAATGCGTGTTTCTTGTGTAATTTCTGCGCTCACTTTCTGAACAGAATTATAGTTAAAAATAGAACATGTGCTACTTAAAAATCTGCATGGCAGAATGCATACAGTTTCTGGCACAGTTTGTGAATGACGTTATGCGAGAAAAAGCTTGTATTGAAGAATCAGCAGAATTTTGGATGACATTATGCATCCTCTCAAGTTTGAAATATATGAGATTTGGCGCGGTAGTCTGTTTAGTCGGGTTCGCATACCACCAGAGGGATAGGCACACAATTTGAACGTTAAGTGCCTCATCTATCCTTACTATATTATCTCTGCAACTGGCTCATGGCTGCATGGCTCCCCTCGTTACCGTTTGTACCGGAAGTACACTAACTACAGCACCCCCTACCACCAGAAAGTAAACTACAACGGTATCACTCCACTTATAATTTACTTCGACACCCGTGCCATACATCTAAATCGCTTATATGCAGAGTTTTATATATGAGACTGCAACTGTGTTTAACAAAGCTATACATCAACGAACTTTACAGTAGCAAAGAACAATTCGTTTTTGAAATGTTTTTGATTTCTTTATTTTAATATTTGGCTTTCCTTATTTTAAAATGTGTACATTATTTACACGTTTCTCGTGTTGATTGGGGTTCCTAGCTTAAAGAAGTTTGAGTATCGCTGATCTAGAAGTACCTACTGCAAGCTTCTTAGCAATTGTCACAATAGTTATAGTTTTACCGTAAATAAACTATGTTGATTGTATTCAGCTTAAATATCCGTTCGGGATTGTAGGTATTGACATTTACTAATGTTTAATTTTTCACGCGTAACTGCATTAACTGTATATTTTATTCAATGAAAGTCAAGATCAACGTCAAAAGTTCAATATGTCATAATCCACCGTTTCTAGCTATCTGAGAAGACAGTATGATGATATATCAAAACCACTGGAAAAATTCGATGTACTTCATATTCAATAATTGTTTTTGATAAATTAACATATAGTTCATATAATAAAATCCATATGGTGCTTAAAACGTACTGACGTTTTCAGATCTTCAACAAAATATCTACAATTCTACAGCTTTGTGGGCTGAGCATCTGTACTATCCACGCGTGCCTCATAATACTGTAACGAATCTAAACAGATGTTTCCGTACTAATTTTAATTAGAAATACGACCGGGGCAGTCAAATTATATTGACGAGTGGCGCCCTCTAATAAAACAGGAAACAGATGTTGGTAATTGCCCTTTCCTTCCCCTGCCAAATTCGCGGGATGCGTTGCTATGTGTTTCTAGAACTATCTTGTGACAGGGGAAAATCACGGAGCTACTTGAAGCGAAAATACTGTAATTCCTGATTTTACACTTCGATTCATAAATTCAGGAAATAAATTTACGATTTGGATCTATCACTATTTGACAGATATTCCTCGGCACAATCTTTTCACAATCTTAAACTAAGTACCTACTATTGATCTAGTAATATGGACAGCTTTACAATGTTGGAAGCTGCGAATTAAATATTCATTTGGACGTATAAATGAGTCTGGAACAACTGCTACCATCCCAGACTACTTCCTATTATTTAGTCTTATTTTCCGAATACGGGAGTACAGGAATGATTAAATATTGACCCGTTTAGTCTGCGGTTACATCCGCTTCGGAAACCGCTACCGACAGTTCGAGTTACGCGCAATGAGACATCGACACTAGCACCACCTGTCTGACGAAATTGCAAGCTGCGAATAAGCAGGTCTAAGTCGATAATTTAAAGCAAATATTCCGCTATGATTAATGTTACCATTGTTAGAAAACAGTTTAGAGATATAGTATTCTATTGACTAACAATTTCTCTACAGAATGTACCTAGATTTAAGGCCTTTCTATATGAATAACCACTCGATAAACGCTTTGATACTTTTCTGTTGTTAACGCTACATTAGAGCATACATTTTTATGTTACTACAATGTAAAGGTCAGCGAGCACAAAAACACACCCCTCGAACAGGATTTCACCTTTAATAAAAGCCAAGATATAGACGTCAGGCTTAAAATATTCTCAACCCCGGACACACTAATCCACCCCCAAAAATAGATCTTGTAAAAGCAAACTTGAAATCAAGAAAATTACAGAAAATCTTCTATTTATCTCACTGCGTGTGTGAATTAGATTGTAGAGGGTCAGATATTTCCAGAGCCAGAGCGTAAGACGTCCTAGCTTACAAACAACGCGCGGCGGTTCTTACAATGCCCCCCCCTGGTGGTGAAAATGCGGCATTGTTAAGCTTTTTATTGTTGTCTCACCGCTTGAATGCTAATTAACTGCGTTTCCCTCGGCTTTTTTTAGGTTTTCCAGTTCCATTTCAAGCGTTTCCCACAGAGTTATGAGGATAAGAGGGGTGGAGGCGAAACTGAACAAACAAAGGATGAATGGGTATGTATTTTACTCCTTTACAATTCTTCTGAGTTGCAAAGGAAAGGGTGAGCAATTATTTGTACGACAGTAAAATCATTTATGACCGCATTTAAATTCAGTTAATTTAGTACGCTGCCTTGTAATTGTAAAATACGACTTTTGTGCTTATTTTTAGATAAATTATTCTTCACTTCTGCGAATAGGACACAATAAAGCTTTATACAGGTATTTATTTTTGTACATGCAAAACTGAAGATTTGGTGATTGACAAATATTTTCAAAGCCTAGTTGATTATTTTCTTAATTATTAGAATAATAATTCCTTATTTCACCGCAAATCAAAATCTAAAATGTTATATCAATGATATCAGAAAAAAAATAAACATTTAAATTGCACCATGGCCAATTTTGACTTCCATTTAAAAAAATACAAGTTGGTATTATATATCCAAAATCAAGAGTGCCATGGATTTTTAAATCACATTATTAGATTCGACATAAAAACTATACTAGAAACAGTTTTCACCTTTATTTTCTCTTTAGGGGTTTTGAACATATTTGACATTGACGTTTTTGGAAGTTTTCAATTTTTCTTGAATATCTTACAAACCTTGCACTGGATAACAAACGTGAAACTATTACAATATTTTCTGAGCAACTGAGTCATTTTAACCGATTCTGTATCTTTAATATTAAGAAGGTACCCATATATGGTTACTACAGAAAAAAACATTGGATTTACTTACAAATTGCGGTTACTGATTGCAGAGTGCCGCTTGCATTAAAACCGCATTTACATGTTAGAGAGGATAACACCATTTAACTTCCCATGACGCCAAGTCAGCTTGGCTGCGGTTGTCTTACAGCTGCGGGGCACCCTCAATGGAGATGCCTAAATGATCGAGTCGAACAGTGTAAAGCGTGCCCTAATATTTTAGTTTGGTTTCTTTGTTAAGAGGTAAATTATATATAATTAAATATAATAAATTTGGGTTGTTATTTTGGGGGGTAATTGTAGGTAAATTGATCTATCTACTTTTGTATCAGAAGTGGAATTTCCTGGATGCAATTTCAAGGTAACATACAAGGAATATACAGGATGCGTTTTTTCAAAGATTTCGAACAATTAATCGAAACAATTGGCAGTATTTCCTCTCGTGATTGTGGTAATCTTAGCAATTCTTGATAATGTAACGGCGGATCGAGGTGCAGAGCCGTAGTGTAATGACATCCACAGTATATATAAGGTACGAGATGTGTAAATTAAGTAATGAGACTGATATTTCTAAATATTTTTATTTGAATATAATTACAAATGAACGTTATCTCCCTCAAAATAACTCCCTTGGGAAGCCACAGCGTTGGATACGGTTCTTCCATTCCTCATAGCAGTGCTGGAACTCGGATATTGGAATCGTCTTTAGCTGGTCGGTTACAGCCGTTTGAATGTTTTCTGGTGTCCCAAAATGATGTTCCTTCAGATGAATTTTCAATCTTGGGAAGAGGAAAAAGTCACAAGGACTCAAGTCAGGTGAATAAGGAGGCTGAGAAGCCACATAAATATTTTTACTGGCCAAAAAACTGTTTATGGAAATTTCTGTGTGACAAGGCGCATTGTCATGATACAGGATCAAATCGTTCTTGATGTTTGGTCTCACACGCATGACCCATTTTCGGAGTCTTTCGAGAACCTATCGGTAAAAATGTTGATTAACTGTCTGACCTTGAGGCACGAACTTCTTGTAAACGATTCCCTGTCTATTAAAGAAACAAATCAGCATGCTCTTGATATTTGATTTGCTCATTCCTGGGCTTTGAAAAGCCTAAAGTGTGCCATTCCATGCTCTGGCGTTTTGTTTCCGGGTCATACTCGAACATCAAACTCTCATCACCAGTAATGACACGTTCCAAAAAAAATTCATTACTTTCAATCGATTCCAAAAAGTCAAGGTACCCTTCTCTCCTGGTGTCCCTTTGTTCCTGCGAAAGGTTTTTTGGAACCATTTTCGAGCAGATCTTTCTCATTCCCAATTCATTGGTCCAAACTTGATGAACGGTGGTATGAGATAAATTCAACTGTTCCCCGATCATTCGATATTGTATGTATGTAGTAACAATAATCATAATAATTTGTGCCTCTCGCGAACAGCGTGAATTAGTTACAGGAGGTCAAAGTCGATCGTGGGTTATTATTACGACGCCTGCGCCTGTGAAGCTACACTTAAGATCTAGGCCAATGGCAGAATCTAGAGTAAGGAAACTGCACTCTGATAGTGGTACACCCAAGATCCCGAGCATTCTGAGCGAATCTCTAACCGGTTACGCCACTAGCGTGGTTAATTATAGTCCGCATTCTAACCATTCTGTCTCCGTTAATAAAATGATGATAGAAGAGACTAGCATTTTTACATACAGCCTTACTCATTAGATAGCCTACATAAGTTGTACCTGCGAAACATATTCAAATTCTCCATGATACAATTTATTAATATTAGGTTCCAATTGTTCAATCACACTCCTGATATTTTATACTTTTTCAATATCATTTTTGGCAGGTCACTCAAAATAATTAATAAGTTGTGTTATAGTGAAGAGGTTCAACTCCGCGTTTTTTTATCCTCCGCCATTTTCTGCTCGCTATATATATATAATACTCCTATATTGCAGGTTGTGTCAAAATCTTATGGAACTAGCTTTCGCCAAGAAAGTGAAATAGGCGATGTTAATATTCCACAGACTATTCTTATATTCTATCTCAGTTGGAGCAAAATGGTTCTGCGCCGGTCCAGAAGTTCGCAGAAGTGTTTGGTGCTAACTGAGATATCCGATGTGTTCTGTCTCGTTTTGATTTCGAAATTTTCTGGACGGAGCCCGCAATATAGGAGTATTACATATATGGGTAAAACAGAGGCTTTTACGAAAAAGGTGCACTTTTTATCCTTGCCACACGAAAAGCTATTTTAATTCATTCTGCTTGTAGCAAACATTTTTTTAATCATTTCCTTTTACCTGCATGTCTATATCCCCATGTATTTCCATGTTTATTTTAATTCTAGCTATATAACCAATTTATCACAGTTTGTACCATACTGTATCTATCAAATCCCAGCCTCCATCGTTTCACGCTTCGCCGAATGATATTACCGCAGCACGGCCATTTTGAAATTAATATAACTAGCGCGCAGGGACCCGCAGACGCAATTATACCCCAGTAAATAAATAACTGATGAGTACAAATTAGAAATGTCAATCTCTGTAGCGGAGAGTGTAGCCAAAATACCCATCAAGGTTACACGCAGTGGAAACCGTTTTAGATTAGAAAATTCTCCAGGCGGGGATTTTAGAATAGTACCCAGCCCTACTCGATGGGCAACATTAATTAATCAAAATTAAAATTATGAGGGAAAGGCAAGGAAGTCAGTGGAAAAGGGTTGCGAGATTTGGGAGAGTAATAAATAATTTCTTGGGAGTTTTTTACTAAGGCCAAGTAAGATGATTAAATGTACCGCATCTTTTAGAGCCCGGAGCAGTAAATCAACTGCAGAAGAAGCTCGACATAATGAAATAGCTTGCTGTATACCTTTTTATTAGGAAGGGAGTGATATTAATTGAATTTTGTGATTTACTATTCTCTCTTCGCCATTAGAACCGTTTAGTACTTAATTTTGGATTGCTGCAATCACATATCTAAAAAGACAGTAAAAATGAATTGATTTTCATAAATAGACTAGCGACGCTGCGAATCGGCATATACGAGAAATATGGGAACTTCAGGGTGACAGGAAGGGGAAATAAAGCGACAGGATCTATAACTATTCATTCAAGATTATGATGACACCCGACAAAATAATGGCCAAGTTGTATATACCACAAAATAAAATACATAGTGTGCGGTTTGTAATTTCACTATAATGTAACCTATTCTCTCGTAAACAAGAAGTTCAGTCGTGACAAAAACGCTCATGTATCACCTGGTACAGTGTACCAGGATAATTGGAAGCTGATAATAATATACATACATTATTTGCAACAACCATAGGAGCTAGGTATTTATAACGCAAAATCTTTAAGGATTCTTGAAGATCATTAAAGATTTTTCGCTCCATTTATTTTTTTATTCGCTTGGTGTTTGCCATACATATAAGAAAATAAATAATTATTGAAGATTAAAGAAATGCTGGTTATATAAGAATTTAAAATAACAAATAGAAAAAAATTAATTTGAATATTGCAACAAAATTGCAATGGCAAACTGCCTTTTGACAGTAATATGATTTATTTCATATCGGTTTATAATGGAGGCGCGTAAATTTGTGTATGATACAACTGCACATTTATCAATATTAATTTTTAGGCCATCGTCCACACACCACCGATACATCTTAGTAAGATTTGACTGCAGTTCAATACAATCAGCAACTCTACCAATTTCCTTATATATTTTCAGATTATCGGCGTACGCCAATACTTCACAGTCCGAAGATGCCACTAAATCATTTATAAATAAGTTAAAGAGAAGAGGACCAAGATTCGAACCTTGCCCCACGCCGGAGCAGGC
>JARFOC010097700.1:0-12844 GCA_031763485.1 Osmoderma eremita | reverse complement strand
CTGATTTAAACTCGTTATTTTCAATATTTTAAAGCAACGCATGGCCTATATAATGGCGCTATATTATGCCATCACACTTCTATAAAAACGATAATATAGTATAGTCAATCAAAAATTAGAAAGAAATCAAATTCGGGGTTAGAGATTTTAGTGATCCGAATCAGGTCTAAACACAGGTTGTATTATTATTTGAATCTTGATTATAGGATCAAGATCTAGGGATCATGATTTGATGTTATCAGCGGAAGAACACAGCTAAAGGAAAGGGAATGAGACCTTAGTAAGAATCGACTTTAGCCGTATCTATTTAGGTTGGTCACATTGTCTACTGGACTCAGTCATTAAATTATTTGATAAAATTATTTTCCTTCTAATTCATCTGCGGAAGAACTCAAATTTGTATTTAAGATATTCATTTCGTATAAAAAAAAATATGACCCGTCACTAATACAAGGAAATTTTACCGTCAGTGCAATGAATTGAGGTTAGGTTAACTTTGGGATGTACTTTAGCGCTAAAATGGTGAAAACGACTTTAAAAGTTAACGGCTTTAAAGTTATCGGCAGAGATAATATAGTAAGGCTGGATGGGGGCACTTAACGTTAAAATTGTGTGCCTATCTCTCTGGTAGTCTGCGAATCCAATTAAACAGACTACCACGCCAACTGTCATATATTTCAAACTTGACAGGATGCATAATGCCTTTCAAAATTCTATTCATTCTTCTTTTTCGCATAATGTGTTTTTCGCAAAAACACGCATTGGCGGTTTCGATTAACGTATTTTGAAAGTTATATTTACAATTGAAGTTAATATTTTTACTTACCAAATGGAATACAATAAACGCACTGTTGGGATTACTCCTGCCGCACAAAATTATTAAATTTACGTACTTTTCAAACACAATAACGCACCAACCAACTTTAACAATAATTTTATTCACGTACTGACTTCCACAATAGCAACTTACAAACTAAAGATTCTGAAACAATCAGCGATTGTCGTACAGCGTCGTCAATATTTTAAAGGTGGAATGACATTTATTCGCGTAACTTGGTGCCTTTCAATTATAAAACTACTCTAGATAGTTTTTGGCAACTAATTCCGAATTTTGTAAAAAAGATGAAAATAATATCCCAAGCAGAAAAATTCAAATTTGCCACGATTATTTTTAGTGACTTCAACATTAAATAATGATATTACCAACTATTTTGTATTATATTAATGTGTATTTTAATGTCTTGATGTTGAAGTTACTAAAAATAATTGCGGCAAATTTGAATTTTGCTGCTTGGGATAAAACAATAAGATGAAATCACGATGATATGACTTTATTGACCAATTCACTTACTAAATTCACTACACGCAGCGCTTTTTGGCAGCTAAATAACTTAATATTTTTATTCTTCGATGTAAATACATATTTATACATCTAGTAATTTTTGATATGTGTTTTATATTTTATTTTTGTACCAATATTTATTTCATTGCTATTTGTCTATAAGGAAAATACTAGAATAGAAGAATATTGTACTGTACTGTAAAATATGCGCAGGATGATGTTATCAATACTGCTAATACCGTGCGATCAATTGAATTTATGTTTGGAGTAGGCTTTGTTTTGCCACAGTTTGTGACACTGTCACTGCATCACAAACTGATTAATAATTTTAGGTTATGTTATGTTAAAATACTTACCCAAGCATGCATGATTTTGATATGCCTTAATACTAATTTCAAAACAAAAACGAATGGTTTTTTTTTTTAATAACATTCAGTAATAGAAGTTTTTGTGTTGCGAATTGAACGTTTTAGACTCTTACAAATGTGACAGTTTTTATAATTTGAGGTGACACTTCTTTGACGTTGAATTTAGAGGCTGAAATCGGGAATATTTTACTATGTAAACCCATGCAAATAAAGCTGCTTTCGTTCGCGCCAATGATTCCTAATCATACAATCCGGATTTCTTGTGTACACGTTCGTTTGTCATACGCCCCTCTTGATTTAGAGAAACATGATTCGAATTTTACTGTAGCCCCCTTTCCCCTGGGAATCGAACTTTTCGCGTGATTGCAATGCACGAATCCAAAAAATATAACGTATAAAATTACGTAAAAGAAAATACGAAAGAGCCGGTGCAAAAATGGAAGTCGAGAAAGTATTGATGTTATAATGACATCTCACGGGTTTAGAATTTCAGGTATTTTTAACTGAACATGAAATTAAGGAATCGTTAATTCCTATATAAATAGACTCCTAAAATATTTTCTAATATAACAATTTTCCCTAAGGTATTATTTCCTGCATTTTTTCATCTTACAATTATAACAAAACCTTTTTGCTAGTTGTCGTGTTGAGGTTATATTTATGCTTGCAGCCGTAAAAACCACATGTCACTCCATCGCTCGTTCGATTGTACCAATCGTGATTCATTCAGTCAAGGATTATGTTCAACTAAATCCTGATTGCATATGATGGCACGAACGAAAACAGCTTAAGACACGTTGCATGTGTGTAACAAAACTGCATAACTTTTTATTGCTTAGATCTATATAACTGGGCAATAGATGGTGCTAATGTTCACATTCTTGAAATGTTTGTAACAAGACTGCATAACCTTTTATTGCTTAGATCTATATAACTGAACAACAGATGGCGTTAGTGTTCACATTTTTGAAATACTTCTAACATTTGACAGTTATAAAAATATGTGTTACTGTTTAAGTTGTAATATTCATAGCTTATTCTAATTATTAATTAAGTTGATCATCCGCTACTACTAGATTATTACGGTACCTAAAGGAGCAATGGAGTTATAGCAGTGAATAATTAAACGGAATAAGAGGTTTGTTTATTTATCCATTGTAAAAGGCAAGCATACTCATTATAATGTTTAGGTTATACTAACCGATTTTATTTATGCAATTAACATCATGTGTATATGAAGTTGGGTATAGTAACAATATGTAGATGATTTTTTTTTAAGTGCTCAAATCAACACAATTGAAATGTCTCAAATTTTATTTTAGGATAATTAGTGAATAGTACAACAACATAAAACCAAAGAAATACCTTTTCTTGTAATGTTTTGATTAATTTTTATTTAATTAATAATAATTTATAACTAAACAGTATTGCGTTTTTATATTTCTATTTCAATTAAAATATAATTACATTAGGTGAGTAGATTTTAAAAAATGCGGCTCCCGTTTTGATTTTATTATCATGGATAAATACTTTTTACAATTGTACACCCGTGGGCATACTATATTCTTAGAGTGAATGGAGTAAACGTAGGGGAAAATGAAAACACCGATCAACATTTAAAATACATCGTTTATTATCATGGTATCGTGTGGAGGCGACAAGAACCATGAATTTTTTTTTATATGTATATATATAAATTACATGTCTTGTAAACATAAATCTATTAGTTTCTGTTTTTCTTTTTATTACATAGTAAACACTTATGTCATTAGAACATATCTATATATGATTTTTTTTTATTGTTTTTTACCTTTTCGTTTCCTTTAATTATTAAGTATCACCCGCTTAAAAATCTTTTGTTTTCTTTTCCGATCTAATACATCAAATCTTATTGTGATACTTTTTCAATAAAATTATTCCTTCGATCCCATTTCCGTAGTCGCTTCTGAGATAATCGTAATAATTGATCACAAATAATAATTAATATTAAGAACTATAAGAGGTCCATACTGTTAGGAAGATGTAAAATTAAATACTCTGTAACAGTAATAATAATGGTTTTATGTTACTTATTGAGCCTTTCTCATTTCCATTGAGCTAATTTTATAATACTGATGGATATATATACTTCGAACTAAATTAAAATTAAACTGTGTCCGACAAAAATAACTAAATAAGAACTGTATTTATTGACTTCGGATGCACGGTGAAGTTTGTGACATTAAAGAAAGTATACACCGAAATGTGATGATGAAAGGCCTTGGTGCTCTGACGTCAGCATAGAGTACATTTTGCATCAGAACATTTTTCAACAGCAACCGATGAAACTGTAAATGTAAATTTAGTGAGATGCTGTACCAACTCGAGTTTCCTAACTGTCCAACTTATTTAACAAGTCGTAAGTTTGACGTAATTGAAAAAGAAAATGTGCAATTGTGCAATTGCGCAAAGTAAAAGAGAATTTTAAGTTTATCAAAAATCAATTTCGCATACGAAAATTAGTTTTCAATTCTTTCCAGTAACCTACTTAAGCACTGGTTTAAAATTATAGATTTGTTACATTAGTCAAATTAAAGTATTTCCCATGACCCGTTATCTTGCCTATTCTAAAATGCCCCTCGAACGAAGCGACCGATGTTTTTACCTCTCTGTGCTGACGTCACGTATCAGCACTGCGGCCTTGTTCTGTCGGTGGTTATATTTCGAGAGGTTTCGCTTTAGAAATTGCCTTCATAGAAAATGCTGATTTAACATCAATAATATCTACGTTACGTCCGGCATTTTAAAAACAAAAAAAATAATAAGTCCCGACTGATTGATTATAATTATGTCAATCTTTATTTGTTCCATAAAAGCAATTCCCAAAATTGAAACGAAAAATCGCATTTTGTGAAGTAAATATCGGCACAACGCTCTTTTAGATATATTTTATAAAGGATTCGTTTGAAGGTTACCAACAAAAGGTTAGGGTTGGTGGAGAGTGATAAAGTGAAGATTTTTTCTTTGTATTCTTTACAAAAATGTGTTACTTCGTAAGGTTGCATGACTCACTTATTAACTGGGGCTATTGAAAGAAAATATTGGAGTAGAGGAAAAACGAGGTCTTATTAATCACTTTGTTCAACATGGTTCTGGAAATCTGGAAGGGGTAACAAAGCTGTGCGAATTAAGAAAAACACATCACGCAATATCCAATACATCATGGCATATGCTGATGACCAGAACGAGCAAGAAAACAGAGATATAAAGATACTCAACTAGCAGAATGACGTGAAAAAGACGTCTTTTAATGGAACGTCTATTTCACGTCAGTTTGCTAGTTGCGTAAAGGAAAACAAAACAAAATACCTGCTCTAAGATAGGAGTACCATTAGCGAAATAACATATAAAATAGAGATAAACCGAACAAGCTAATTAAGACGGTAAGAAACGGCAACAGCTTATAACTTGGTAAAAAATAGCTCAAGAGAAAATGGGGACATATCGTAGGGTGAAATAGAGAAGTATAAATATGCAATCTTGTTACCAAGCCTGGATTGTTACCAGCAGCTTAAATAAAAGCGCTTAAACGAAGGCTAGGAAGAAAAAAATCTTCATTTTATGACTCTCTACCATTCCTAAAAACTTATCGACTGTTTTTAGACGGACCTTGGATATATAGGCTGTCCAAAATCGTGTGGGTTACCACGAGTATCATTTTTATTATTAAATATAGAGATTCATTTAAGTTACCAAATTTGTGCGGTTAGTGGCGATTCAGTTTCCCTTGAGGAAAATTTAAAATACGAACGAGAACTCACCTGAAAATACTGAAAATTCTATTTCCTTTAAAATCAAATACCTTTGGAGTTATACCTAATATAAAAGTTAACTGATTTAATTGGGGTTACTTATAACTGATGTCAAAATTTATTTATTTTCTGTAGCAATTTTTAGGTTAGGTTTCGATCATACACGATTTTACTTTGGCCTTTAATTAAACCAATGGAACATTTCATATAACTCCGAAGATATTTAGGAAACAGCGGATAATTTCTAAACCAGTACGAATTTTAAACTTTTCCCAAGGGAATCTGAATCAACTTTTAAATAAATAAAAAAAGATACCCATGATAATTCACGCAATCTAGGGCAGATCGTATATTATATAAATACAAATGTGTCGATCACGTACAGTGGGAGAAGAATATATCGGGACGATCCTATCTTATCCGGATATTTTCTTCTGTCGCTGGACACACACACAAATATAATCTTATTTTATTTTCGTAGTTAACAGTTTAAAATTAATTTTGTTGGAATTGTTACACGCACAATGAGCGAATGCTTTTTTTTTCAGTAGTAATCTAACAAATACATTTACAAAGTCTCTTCAATATATATAGATATATATATATATGATAAAACATTGGGAGGATAATGATGCTAGTGAGAGATAAATTATACATTTAATCTGCCACTGCAACCTGTGACGCCATTTTAGCTATTTTAAATCTACGAATACGAACAATAATTATTGTTACATTTTTCGCAGTATTGCAGACGCGTCTATCGTGGGAAAACCGTGTAACAATAATTCGAATTCGTAGATTTAAAATAGCGTCACACGTTGCAGCGGGATGTTAAATGAATAATTTATCTCTCACTAGCATCATTATATGTCAATGTTCAATATATACTCGATCTTACGTGAGAATTGCTAGCGCCCTCTTATCGTAGAGGTGCTGACGAGCCGTGATACGGCGAAGTGCCGGCATTCACACATAGATAGAGCCACGGTAGCAATATTAAATTCAATTTTATATATAATTAAATATATATTTTTTTGGTTTATTTTTTTTAAATATATTTTTATGTATATTATATGAGAGTATCATCTACAACATTTTTTTTTATTTTCTCTTAATATACAGACAAGGAAGATGTTGGGTTTTCATCGTACATATTATCTCATTTAATTTTATTTATTCAAAAGTACGAGTTTATTTATGTTCGCCAAAAATTCTTATCGCGATAATCGTATCGTACAAGTACAAACCATACGAGCCTTATATGGTTTGACTTGCAGAGCTTTCCGCGATCAAAACATTTAAATAAAAAGTTACATTCACACCGTAATATTAATTTTAATAATTAGATATTAAATGTTCGAATTGTTGACACACGAGAAGAAAAAAGGGGAACATTTAATATCGACACTTACCTATGCAGAAGGTGTATCGTCCATCCTTCCTCCTCCATTTATATTTTTAATTTGTTTTTAACGAGTCCTAACAATCAGTCTTTAATAATAAAACTCTCTGTCATACGACACACGCAATATTAATATTATATAAAAAAATATTAAACTCTAAAACGTACTTCATTCACACCGCATACACAAGAATGCAAAACAACGAACTAACATACATACAGGTATGGAAAATGTAATGTAGTTTCCGACAAAATAAAATCAATCAAATGACAATTAAAATAAACGTGTAAATATTATAATAAAGACTTGAACTCACCGATTTTCTTTTCTCCTAATACACAAATTCTGTTATTTTGATATGAAAATTATGAAAAATCTCGTTTTGTTTGGATTTTACATTAACTAAATTCAAATCATCGTTATTTCATCTTCGTATGTGATGCGAGATATGTAGTTATCTGGCGAATTATACTTCTATTTAAATAAATTAATAACAAAAATGAAGTTTTTGTAAATTCAAGAGGAAATCAATATGCGATCGATGTATCGTATTTTTTTTGTTTTAATATATAAAAATTTTTAATGTATGATAAGATATACAGTGTGTATGGCAAATTTTCCCAAAACGTCTCAGTATTTACTGCTTTGTTATTGTAATTTACTTTGTTTAATAATGTCACCATTGTTGTTTTTATTTCTTTTTCCTCTTGGAATATTTTTGTTCGTTTATTCGTTCCAATTTTTCCGATACATTCATTTTTTTTATTATTTATTCCAATATTATAAATGATTTATTGTCAGTCATCTATTTTTTTCTCTTCTTTTTGACAATCAACCTATTTACAATAATTATTCACCAGCGCCTTTTGTTGCTACGTACGTATATTAAACTATAGAGAGGTTGACTAGCTTTACTTTTTGGTATCTATTTATATTTAACGTTTTTTTTTTCTTCTCTTATTTATTGTTATTGGCAACCCTTGCTTTCTCCTTTTTTTCTTTTCTTTTAAACGGCCGGCGTTATCGAATCAGTCCTGTGTAGCGGGGTAACAGACGGTGATCTTTCCAGTTCCGGTGTGACAGCTTCGCAATTCGAACTACTCGGTGTTAAAACCATCGGGATCAAACTGGCCACTTCCGGACTGGTACTTCCCGCCTTGACTTCGTATACGCGATCCTAAAAGCATCGTTGCCAGCATCAGTTGGCGTATAAAGAGTCGAAAAATACAATTAATTAATACTTCTCGCAATCAAACAGCCGGCTTTTGACGTTTCGTTTCATGGCATCGTTACGACGCATTGCAAAGTATATCATATGGTTTGACTGATATATAGATAAGTTATGGTTTGAAAAACTAAAAATATCAGCACTAAATACAACGTCAAAATGACAAATGTCAAGTAAGTGCGTTGACAATTAATCTTACCTATGCAACTGGCATTGCTCTAATTAAAGAAACCCTACGCGGACGAAATGCCACTAAATTTGACGTTACTGCTGAGTGAAAATTTTTTGTTTGATTCTGATGGAATGATAATAACAATATCGCTGTCAAAAGTCGGCTGTTTCATTGCGAGAACTATATAAAAACAATTTGATATTGTGTTGAAATGACACGTGTTTAAGATATCAACTTTATATCGATACCCAAAATACCGTGTGAACACACAGTGTTATTCAAGTGGTGTTCTGTGTGGTGCAAATCTCCCAGAGTGATACGTCTAACATTATTTTCCTTTGTAGATTCTGCTGAGTATGGCAACTTACTTCCCACAATACGTATCTAGTCATCAAAGTGGTAAGCGTATTTTTATTTTTATGTCTACCATTTTAAGCTTCCGTATTCTATTATTTGATGCCCAATAGATGAATTTAAAATACGTAATATCTTTCTCGTGTTGAAACGTATTTTTGCAATATTGTCAAATTGACTGTTCATCAAGTTATTCCAAGAAAATCAATTTAAAAAAAAACACGAAACCTAAGATAAAAACATTACTGATTTTGTATTGAACGATAATATTGCATATATCAAACTCGATGCTAAAAATACCGTTTGAATATGTGAATACAGCGTTGCCAAATACAATGGGTATTGAAGATAAAATCGTTTCCGTATTGAAACGTAATTTTTTTGCAGTATTGCCAAATTGAGTGGTGATTCTGAAAATATCGTTCAAGTGTAAATATGAGTCTAAATTGATCGTAATGTCCAACTACAATACATTGTTTTCGTGCCGAAACCCCAAATTTTGCAATATTGCCGGGGTTGTCAAATTTATTTTTAGAGAGGTTGGTTGTTGAAACAACTCGCAAGAACAACTTTGTCAAATATATAAAATAATTATTAAAAAATCATTTTGCTCCTTTTACGGAAGCCCCGAACTTTGCAATGTTGCCAAGTTTGTCAAATTGAATTTTGGAAATATGTGTCATTTAGACGTCGAAGGAATTCCAAAGAAGAACATTGCCAAATATATAAAATATTGAAAAATGAATCGCTTTTCTATCGAAACCGCAAATTCCGAAATGCGGACAAGTTTGTCAAATTCAATTACAAAAATATATCGTTTACATGTTCAAACAATATAAATATGTTTACGCGAAATAAATAATAATAATAAAAGAAATTAATGAAAATGCTATCATTCAAATTTCAAACTTTTGCGACGTTGTCAAGTTTATTGTCAAAGTTAATTATAAAAATATGGTTTGAGCGGACATCGAATTCTAACAAACAACCAAATACATAGTAAAGATAGCAAGGACTGTGGGGCAGCACGATAAACACACTGTTCGGATTACTCCTCCCGCACAAAGTATTAATTAATTCGGGACGACACGTGTTTCGGGAATACGTGGATTCCCATTATCAAGTCGAATACCGAATGGCTGCGGAAATCGCTTAAACTAGAAACATGCACCGCTTTCTCCTCTCTCTTCACTCCCTTTACCCACCCCAAAAAAAACACACGCAACATATTACCGCACGCCGTCTCAAGAGGACGTTTTTGACCGCTCATAATAAATCAATTAGTGATGAGAAAGATAAAGGCATTTTCTCAGCACTAGTTCATTTATTATGAGCGGTTAAAAACGTCCTCTTGAGACGGCGTGCGGTCCTTTCTTGGAATTCTCCCATTCAGGGCGGAGTGGGTAATATGTTGCATGTGTTCTTTTGGGGTGGGTAAAGGGAGTGAAAAGAGAGGAGAAAGTGGTGCATGTTTCTAGTTTAAGCGATTTCCGCACCCATTCGGTATTCGACTTGATAATGGGAATCTCCGTACTCCCGAAACACGTGTCGTCCCGAATTAATTAATACTTTGTGCGGGAGAAGTAATCCGAACAGTGTGTTTAACCAAATACATACAATAAAAATTTAAAAAACGATATTGGTTTTGTATTGATATTTTTTGCAGTGATGTCAAGTTTACTGGAAAACTGAATATAAAAACATCGTTTGCGTGTCGATACGACTCTAAGAAAATAAACACATCGGCAAATTAACTAACGAAAGTAAACAAGGTTTTCGTATTGAAATCACCATAAATTATCCCGTTAACGGTGATAAATTTACCGTCAAAATATAATGCGTTGTTGCCAAGTTTTAAATCATATCGCTAATTCGGTTGTAGTAGAGTGTGAAATGTTATTTCTAACGCGTTTTTTTTTTTAGTAGTGGCAGTCTGTTTTCAATGAAAAAAGTGAACGAATATTTTGTTAATTTTCTCGAATGTTTCAAATTTGAAAGATTTTGGAAAAAATAAGATTCTAGACTTTTGTTGTTGCTTTCTCCGGTATTTGGTTTGATTTTTTTAAACGTTAAAAAATCTGCCCCACTAAAAGTGTGCTTAAAAGTATCTTCTTCCATTATATTCTTTCATATTTGTATTTACATACCTGCGATTTATCATACTTGAGACGTTTCCATAAAAAAGGCCTCTTATCCACGCTGTTCGGAACCGGTTCACTTCCTGACGTGTAGTAATTCGGATTGGAAAACGTCATCACGCTCCTACCAGTGGCGTACAGATACTTCTTCTTACTCTTCCTATATAAGAACGCCACAATCAATAATATAATCGTCAATATCAAAATGCACAGCATCGGAATCAACGTTAATATGTAAAACCGTTTCGGTAAAGTATTTTCCGGATGATCCGGCAGTAAATCGTCCGGGAGATCCGGTCGCAGTTTGCGATAGGGGTTCAGCATATCCGGGTCGTAGAGGTCATCATCTTGTGCGGTTCCTTTTACTGAAACCCATTCCTTAGGTTCTAAAATTTTAATTCATCTTTACGATTTAAATTTGTTCCTTTTTTTAAATATATTTTTTACCCAATTTGCACGATTTATCGTGGATATCCGGGCATCCGCAGGTGTAGTTGATTAACTTGAAGAAACATAGATGCGTGCAACCCCCGTTGTTTACTGCGCAGGGATTCCAACCGTGTTGCCGTGTCTCGGAAACTGTCGTTATGCCTACAGCGCCATCTAAATTGGATCTAACGATGGCGTAATTTTTACCGGTGGATTTGTCCGCTCTGAGAATGGTCTTTTGAAACCAATCCGTCCAGTAGATGTAGCGATCGAACTGTCAAAAGGAAATTCGTTTAAATTTGCACTGATCTACGATAACTAAGATGGGAATTCTATTTCGATAAGTTTCTTTTTTCTTCCGGGCTTAAAGGGTCGTGGTTCATTGAAATTTCTTCCATACGTTTCATTTGCAGCTGCGGCAAACACCTTCAGTGGCGAGAAACTATTCCATATGAAGTTTTTCCGTGCTGGGTGTGGTGTTGTCATGACGGCAGATTCGAATGGATAGTTGGATGATCAATAAAGCACTGTCTGGCGGTGTAGATTTGATTTTTTTTGCAAATTGTCTCAAAATATTTGTTAAATATCAAATAAGTAACAAGACTTCTTTCCTAAGTATCATTTGTCGAGAAAAATTTATATTGAATAATTTCTCGCCACTGAAGATGTTTGGCGCAGTTACAAATGAAACGTTTGGAAAAAAAAAATTATGGACCACGGCCATTAAGCCCGGAATAAAACAGAAATATATTAAAAAGGCTACATAGCTTCTATTTTGATAGTCGTAGATTTTAGCCTGTATTACTATTTCATTAAATTTCTTCTGTGTAATAGTGGCAATGAGTTCTACTGTATTTTTAAAATGAACCGAGTACTATAGTCGATTTCTAGTTTTGGAAAACGTGAATGTAAGAGTGGTACAGAAGTTGCAAATGTTGGAAAGTGGACAGGGAATAGAATCATAATAGAATTAACTCTCTGAGTTAGCAGCACCGATTTTAATATGGCAGCATTGCAAGATTGGCCAACCGACTAGTTTACTTTATAGGTTATGTTTACTACACAAATGCAAAGTTGAAATGACAGTCAATATATTATGAATATTACAACTTCGTTGGAAAAGCTGAATTAAGTAAATCATATTTTTATAATTGTCAATGTCACATCAAATTATAACAACTGTCACATTTGAAGTTGCGGAGAGACATTTTGAACACATCGTAATTTTCCAAATAAAGTCATTATTAAGACATTCATCGAGATCATGCATTTTTAACAAAGCATAGTAAATCAACATAACCTGAAATTATTATTTGTCGGACTGTGATAAACATTACTAACTGCGACAAACAATGACAAGCGTACTAAGCAATGTTTTAAAGTATGAATTCAAGATATTTTCGTATTAGAAGAAGAAATCAGGGTGGGCAATCTACGAAAATAAAATATTACTCATTTCTTTGCTAAACCATTATTACTATTAACCCGGAAAGTTCTCGTAAAAATGCTGCATTAATTATTAAATTGATATGACAACATTGTTAACAGTAAAGATAGCAAGGACTGTGGGGCAGCACGATAAACACACTGTTCGGATTACTCCTCCCGCACAAGTATTA
>JARFOC010097689.1:0-12846 GCA_031763485.1 Osmoderma eremita | reverse complement strand
AAACACGTTGATTGCTTATACTTGGTATATTTTCTAAAACATACACTAATCGAAAGAATAAGAATGGTTAGGTCATTTGAGGGTAGCCCGAACAAAAACACTGTCATTATATGTATCGATTTGACAGAATTTGTGACGCAATGAAAATAGTGACCAATATCATGGTTAGCAGTTGTTTTGCTACAATTCTTAGCGTAGCTGTGGATTTGAACTGATTTTCATTTCCAAAATTTAAGACCACGACGAAATCACTGTCATTAACAGTGTGAGGATGATCTGGTCTACTGTGGAGTATTTGTCATCGGTGGCCGGTGTAGTGCAGCCATCCGGTTCCATCATAGTTCGTCTAGATAATGTATGCGAGATACACAACCACATACTATCTGTTCCATACCCGTTCGCATCTGACATTAACAGTTCTCCTTTTAACAGTGGCGCATTACCTTTTCATTTTACATTTAAGCAAGATAATTTTTTTTTATAGATATTAATAACGTATTAATATTGAATAGATAGCAATATGTTTTAGTTTTAGAATGCGGAGTTGTTTTGTTCTTATTTAACTTATCAAAGTTGACATAACATATTTTACGATATATTTCAGCGTCACTTACAACTGAAAAGCAATCATGGTCGTTAGTCCAACTTTCTATAAAGTCGTGGCGAAGGTGCTTTTTAGGCGCCGCAGTAAATATTAAGTAAATTAACAAGAAAAAATAAAAATAAGATTGTATATAAAAAAAGAAATATTAATATTTTACAATAAACGAAAATTCTAGTATCTAAATAAATTCAAAGAACTAAGAACGAACCAATAAAAAGTGTTGTGAAGGAAACAAAAAAAAATGTATTGTAAAGCAAGATATTTTGCCATAAACGAAAAATAGGCGATTGTATTATAAATCGCATGCGGACAAACTTACTAACAATAAACTTCTAAAATAATTAAAATAAATAGATGTTTTAATACCAAAACAAATTCACAGGATTAAGAAAGAAATATTAAATTCTCAACAAATAAAAACAAGCGACTATTAATCCGAAAAGTGCACTTCGAGTGAATATTGCATCCAGACAACACAACTATCTATCGCATACTCTCTGTATTTTGCATGTGAAGCCATGCTAAAGGCTGAAGGGACATGGAGTTCCACCTACCAATTTTCGTAAACTACACCCATCTGTTTCAGAGTATAGGAGCCTAGAGCGTCGTCACTTTAATCATTACCTATATTGGTGAGTCAAAATTCAAGAACAATGAAAATAGTCCAAAGCATATATGAGGTTAGGTTTTCAAATTTGGCCCTTGTAACACCACACAAAACCACAGGAACCAAGACGTCGAGAGAGTAGGGCAGAGTGCGCAAGAGGTTTGTCGGTAAAAATGAGACGAAGATGTACTGATACGTAAATGATATACTGTAGTGGTATCACCTAGTAGCTATAATTAAGTTCGAGATATTAAAAATAAGTTGAAACCAACAATTGTCGGTTCATTTGCGACGTAAACATTAAGGAAAGAGACTGGGATCACCCGTATTTTCAAATGAAATATACATTTCAACTTCAACTCGCAATTGCAGGCGAACAATGCCTATTGTTGGCGCGACCTGTCTGTTGTAACACACCTCAATAATAAAACAGCGCTTTAAAGGTTAAGTACTGACAGCAATCCTACGTATAATGCGCCGGTAATTAATGCTTATGCGTGTAATGGTTTCTGGTCCGTCCGGCGATTAGCTTTGTGAGCGGCAAAGGTATTAATTAAATGCTGATTCGGTGAAAACCTGCGGGCTATTCTCTTGATACAACAGATTGGAGTATTGTTTTCGTATAAACTATCAGGTAACTAAACAAGTTCATGCGGTTTTTGATAGTAAAATATAAATATTTAGAAAGAAACAATAATACACTGCTATTCATTTGAAGTAATTACCACCACACTCAATGACCATTTGCCAAAGTGACACCAATTTTTGCACGCCGGTATTGTCTACGGATTTTGAACCAAAAACATGACGGACTACATTTATTACATCAACTCGAGCTTTGAACTGTCTATGCTCCATACAGTTGTCTAGATCAATGATGATCAATGATCTCATAGGTATATTTATATATTTTTTAGATATATTGTATACTTCATTTTTGAGTTGTTTAGAGACAAAAAAGGTGGTAATCACTTGGCGGAATATCAAGAGAATATGGGGAGTGTGGTAAGCTTTCGCAGTCATAGCACCCTACTATATACAAAACTGCACGAACTTATTTGGTTACCCGATACTTATAATGTTATTACCATGAGCGAAAGCAAAGTTTAACCTGGAGAGTACGAGGGAAGATTTAAATGAAATCTACATAACCAGAAACGAGAGGTTGTAGAAAAAAAGAAATTACATTTTTCGACATACAAGTCTGCAATAATTACACACTTCGTTCAACGATTCTCCAACAATGCGATGCCCTAAAAGAATGCTTACCGAAAGCATTCTTTAAAAGGAAACTCAGAAATTGCGTTTTTTAGGTATTCGACTCAAGAATATCGACATCCTCACATGCGTTTCTTGAGCTTATGAAAGAGGAATTAGTTTGACGCATTAGTTAGTTGCAGACATCTGCGGTAATTGTAAACTCCTTCTCAACAGTGCCCCCACTATCAACTTCACTGCAGATGCTTGCGCCTTTTTGGGTGGTGCCATGCGGATCCATTATATTCAATGTCGTTTTGTTAAGAAATCCTAGTGGAACACCTACCATTTATCGCCTGTTGCAATTTTGGAAAAAAAGAGGATCGATCCGTAGCTAAAGCTCCCTAGTTTTCTTCACAAATTAATTGCCTGCAAACGTTTTGGTCAGGAGTCAGGATTCTCGGAACTCGCTGACAGTTTATTCGTCCTTAAGTCCTGGTGCAAAATTTCGCAAAATCCTAATTAATTGCAGATATCCGATACTTTGATTTGTCCATCCATAACACCATTTCTTCAATTCTGTTCAATGCTTTGCCTGCACAGATCGTCCACCTTTCGGGTTATATCGAGTTGATACTCTATCCAATTTTAACTGCTTCGATGAGTATTTGATCACATAATGGAGAATGTGCATAAGATACAACAATGAAATGTTCGTATATAATTTTTGGCGATTGCCTTCTTTGTCAAAAAGTTTATCACGCTTCTATGCTCTAACTAATTAACTCACTGATTTTGGAGCGTTTAAAGCTGCACAAAACCACAAATAATTTGCACATACGCGTTAAAAAATTGCGACAATCTGATAGTAAACAATTGTCATGGCAATTACAATTCTTCACGGCTAGATAGATTTCATTTTAATCTCCGCTCGTTCCCATCTAGGTATGTACCCAAAGAACTAACCGAATTACTGTTTCATGCATGTGGTTTATATATCTGTTATCTTTTTTTAGCCATCTGGCTAAGAAGAAAGAAATCTTAGCTTCTTAATAAATCAATGCAATACAATATAATTTTGGAAATATTCCACTAGTAATTATCGAAGTAAGTTCAATAAGTGATGAGAACATATCGGAAATATACCAAAACTTTCATCTCACCCTTTCCGCCTTTGCTTTGCCCTTTGCCTTGCGTTTTGCTTTGCTTTATTACTCCTCCTCTCCTGGCACGTACGATATCAATACAAACACTTTCAAGCGTGAAGGAAAATAACCAAAACCACCAGGACGTTGCGGAAATCTCATTCGAAACGATCGATAACCCGAGCACATCCTTAAATGAGCTGGTATTTCCCTTTAAGCATTCAGAAACAATAAAACTAAAACACACGCTCTTCGATCTTATTTTGCGCTGAAAGGTCGGTTAGTTCGGCAAGTTTTATCAAAAGCTCCGAAAACTTGGGACCTTCCGCCACTGTTACGATGCCTTCGCATCACCTCTTCATCGGGCCACGTTCGTTCCTGTTATTCCGAGTTTGGACGCCTTTCTCCTTCTCCACATAAATTCCCCATTCCTTTCAAAGCGCCTTGGGGCCACCCATTTCTACACCCGTTTGCCGGCGAACGTTACACCGAATCTTAAAGGTGGAATTTGCGTCGCCGAAAGGTGGTTTTGTTCCTGTTGTTGCGTCTATACCGCTGTCGTGTCGAACGCTTAACACGTCTCCGGAGGATTACGGAAGGCCCGGTTTCCAGGCGCTTCCGGGCGGTACGGAACCACCGCTGTCGGGCCCCTTCCGGAATGATAACCCTCGCGGTATTCTTTCATCTTCCCCTTTGGCCGAAGTTCCTCCCCGTTCGAAGCGGATTGAATTCGAATGTTGTGCGTGTCGGGTTTTACGACTGGTAAGAGAAAAACGAGTCCGGGAACTTGTTAGCCTTTCAATGTAATCAATCACGTTGGGTGTTACAAGGTTTTATCGTTTTGTCTATTCTCTTTTTGGCTAGAAGCGAAATTATTGTATTTAGATACGTGCAGATGTGACTAAAGCAAATACGTTAAAATTAACTTAAATGCTCATTTAGCACAGTTTATACCAGAAAATCTAGTTGTCAACATGAAAACACCTCATCATGCCTCGACTAATTATGCCAGAAAATGGATTTCAAACAAGATTAACTTAATACTCAAATGTTAGAGTATTAACTCAAATGCTTTTTTTAATATTCTTTCTTCGAATTTTTAATGTTGAAATTGCCTCTCTACTTTCAATATTGTTTTGATATAGCTACAGTTGAACATGTATAAAATAGTTGCAACTGGTCGACAAACAAGCAATAGATAATAGCTTACAACCTTAAGGACGGACCCGAGTTTCTACCTATCCAGCGTCGTCAGCGTTCTTCCGAATGCTAAACCCACCTTCATAGCTGATGCGTTCTAATCGTTGACAGAAGTGGAAGCTATCTAGGGAACAAGATTCCAACCAATCGAGCGACCGCAGTAGAGGTGAGTAATGCAGTCGCTGATTTGTTTGCCTAGTAGTGTGATTCATACGATAGACCATGACAGACAGACTATTTATAAAAATATTTTTTCATATAATTGTTTTTGGCATTTTTGGTGCTTCTCATGTACTCTGGTATACATTTTTTTTTAATCGATGCAAGACAGTTATAAGTAGTATTGTCTTTCATCGGTTTAATGTACGCCCCTAGGTTATTGCATGTGGGAGAGAGGAGCCCAATGGGCCGCTAACATATTCTTAGCGAATTTTTCATAAATCATTGATAAATAATTATAGGTTGGTATATAATTTTTCTTGGATAAAATGAATGTGTGTTAAATACCCCTAGCTTTAAGCGTCCTACCACTTTCAGAAAACAAAATATATTAATTTTTTTGAACATCTAAACTGGCTCAATGTGCCCTCATATGGTCATTGTAAAATAATTGTGCAGATAGTGGTAACATATGTATTATTCAAAGTTATATTGCATAAATAAGGTTTAATGTTAATTAATGCTGTAATATGACATTGCAAAAGTTAATTTACTGCACAGACAGATTCCCAAAGTTACAATAAAATTTGTAAAACAAAACCCTTCCTTCTTAAAAATTTGACCTCATGCCGAAGGTGCCCCCACCTCTTCTATGTTTCAACATCTTTCTTAAGACAGTCAAGTTTAGTAAATCTTGACGAAGTACTGAGTACTTTCTCGTTACATACTCAGAGCTGCAGCTGCAGAGCTGTCTTCATCCAGTCGCTCAATATTATAATCAACTCATTTGTAAATATAAATACATGTTAGACTTAAAATCTCATAATTAACAAATACTGGCTTGCATGGGTAAATGGGTTTAACATTAGAAATGCAACGTTGAATTCACTTTTACAATACAGGAATGCGACCAAACTGAAGACATCCCGCCCACAAAGCTGTAAACGAAACAATAATATACATTCACTGCAGCATCACTGAGAAAACCAGATTTTAATTTCAGATAGGCACTGTTTAATTTTGGGCAAACATGACTCACCTGGTCAATCCATGTTAAATGTTCGTCTATATAGAGATCTAAACGCCCACCGTGAGGCAATATAGTAAAACAATGCAACGATTAATCCTCTACTCATAATAAATTGATTCATTTGAGACACGTAAATGGTCATTCGGTCATGCGGTTGAAAATGGGAATTTACACTATTACAAATGATTTGAGGGGTGAATGTAGTGAGTCGGAATAATAAAAGATTAGATGAGTGTTTAAGCAAAGCAAAGTGTTTAATGATTTTCGGTTTGAATTATTATTACTTGTGTGTGAAAAATAAAATGTAAACACGATAGAATATGATTAAGATCAAATAATTACTTATAATGTACTAAAGTAAAACAAAAAAAAAATGTCCCGAAACTATATTTATTTAAAGTTTAAAGAATAATTAATAAAACGTAATCAGTTAAAACAAAAGAGAATTTAAAATGAAAGGAATTTAGAACGATATGATTCGAGATATTTAGCTGTTTGTCCATGTGTGACTACGTGAGTCTTGGATGGGCGATTTAGGGGTTCATAACTTGATGAATGGGCTTCGAAGCGGTAAGGATAACACCTAACTCGTACCACATGGTACTTACAACAAGAAACAGCACTATCTTATGGTGATCGGACGTAGACGAACGGTTTGTTCTGTCGTTGACGGACGGAGAGGAAGAGCTCCGGGTCTTGTCCTGGTGGGACGAAGATGATATGTTATCTTGTCGCGGTCGGACGGAGACGAACATTGTGTGTCCTGGACGCACGGCAAGGAAGTTAGTTATGTCCGGAGGACGAGAACGCACCGTTGTCCCGCCCTGGTAGGACGAAGATCACTCGTTGTCGCGACTGAGCTGAAACGAACTCTCGAAACGAGCTGTACATGCTTTGGGAATTTTATCCTTGAGAAGAGTTGCAAAATTACCTGGACTGTCCCCTACTGTGTTTGAATGACGGGTTAATTACGTATTCATTCGTTCAGAAAATTAGCAATTCAATACGGATTAATATGATATCTCACACCACTATATTTAATAAGACAGAGATTAAATATAATTTAGAATTTGAATAATGAAATGCATACCTCCTGTATCCAGTGAACGAAGAGGGTTTGTCTGTCTACCTGGTCAAGGGTGTTTGTAGCAAGAGGAAGTTAAAGTAATGACGTATTCGTATTGTGCGTATTTTTTTATAAATAGGTTTATTGCTTATTACATGGAAAAATGTATGAAGTCATCGTAGATGTTGACTAAAATCTAAAGGAAAACAATTCTTGAACTCATCCTAAATAAATAGTTACGAAACATCATCAAATAATATTTTTGGAAAAAGAATTGCTTTCCGTTACACAATCAGTGCAACAATATATACCCGAAACACGTGTCCCGATTAATATCAATTGATTGTGAGGTAAAGAGTTAAACACAGCAATTTTCAATCAATAAACTTTGAAGTGTTAATCACTTTCGTTTATCGAAGTTGATGCATATCGTTTTCTTTTATAATACTAAATTCTTTCTGCAGCACAACCTTAACAGGTTAACCAAAGCTACGCCCATTTCTCTGAGATTCTCCTCTATCGTCGACAAACATAACATGATTAGCCAAAGCATTCACAAATAAATTGAGAATGTACCTGAGACATATGTGGTTTGCTTCCAAAGCTATGATAATTGTGCTATAAGTGCTTTATTTCATTAATTTTTATCCATATTCGCTAAGTGGCTGAAGCATACTGTTTAGCATCAACTAACACAACCGGTAAAACCTGTGCGTGAAATTGTTGTCATTTGCTTTGCATTATTCAGCACAGTTGCTAGATCTTTACAACGTCCCACTTATAAGATGCTCTTGATTATTGATCCCCGGGTTTTGCTTGATTCAAAATATTCCAGGAGTAATGCATGAATAAAGCTACAAGCTGAATCAATCTACCAAATCCATTTAAAGCCATTGAAATCCTTTAGGTTACTCAAATTATATATTTTCCGCTCAGAAACTTTGGTTAAATTTGTATATAACTTTTCCTCTTCACTCCTTGATATTTTTCGTTAACAGCACGTTTTCAACGCGCACTATGTATTTTGCTTCACACAAATTAGCCTTTTAACGTACAAATAGGCAAAAAATCGAAGATCATATATATTCTGAAGCGCTTTCCACGCTGCGTAAGTCAAGGAACATAAATCAATCAATCTCCGGAGAGAACAGGCAAAAAAGGCAATCGACATTATCGAATAATGGTTCTCGGCATTAATAATTCATTGCCCTTATCCTCTGTGTGTGGTCTGATGCGAACCTCCGCAAACAACACGCGCAGAGCGGCGAAATAAGCATAGCTGATCACGCTATTGTGAATGCTTGCGCACCTTCCCGCTGGCCCCTTCGTCTCCTATCCCGACAGCAACCTGCTGCCTCCTATGAATCTATAAATATCCAGTGGCGGCTCGTAATATGGCACAATACTGCAAAAGAGTGCGACAGATTCCAACGCGCACGAGATCAGCTAACGCCTGGCAGAGACAAATGGTTGAAAATCCTAAATTAAAAGACATTGTTTCCAGACTAGAATTGTTTCGTTTTCCTTAAGGTACTCGTTTCTTTTGAGCTTGAAAATCCGGAACATCATTTATTTTCGGTATTGTGTGAGCGCTCAGATAGTTATTGGGTCGCGAAAGTGTGGTTCGCGTTTGACGAAAATCTCACGTTCGTGAAAAGTTTCCCTCTTGCACACAACCGAAGCTGGAATTCTTTATTCTATTCCCACCGCTACCGAATGGTGTTCTGCGCGTAATACTTCAACGAATTCTTTATTGTATTTATTGCGAATCTACTTCATTTTCCTAAGTACAAATAAAAATATTGTACAATCTCGTGTAAAATAGACGAATAGTTTCTGAATTTTTAAGAGTAAACAGGTTTATCATAACATCGGCAAAAATGCAAGTATGACTATATTGAATTGATTTTTGTGCAATATTTCGTTACAAATTAATAAAACAGTTAAATAAGCAATAAAAACATTTTAAAAAAACTCCTTCGCAGTTTTACTGTGTGTTTATTATGGACGTTCACCGAGTCAAACATGAAGTAATTCAATTAAAATAGTAAGTTACGTAGCAATATCTTTCTAAAATATATTATATTATTCCTTCTTGTTTAACGTACTTTATCCTAGAATATTTCTCCAAATGTTGATATTCCATCTGTTTAATTTAACATGCTAATATCTCTCAAGCTCTCGAGTTATTTTGGCAAATATACTACAACCTCAAATACTTGCTCTACGCTTGTTTGTTGAAATAGGTTACTTACTATTTGATCAGTGTAGAGATGGAATTACAGAAATGTGGATTGAATAGGGTTTTACATACATTTCCATTTAAAGTTTTTTCTATCTATACATAATAATTGCAATTTTATGCCAACATGTTTAATAGTTTATTATTAAAAATGAAATCTGAAAATTGATTGTTGTAACAATAACTCAAAGTTATTATTTGTTTTTATTCATTAAAATTAAAAGATGGCTAAGTATGTTGTTGTTTGTATCCTAATGCAGAGATACTGCAGCTTCGAGGCCTACTGTATCACTTGTTACACGTACCGTGTAACCGAAAACAATTCTTTTTCTAAAATACTAAAATATTATTTTATGATGTTTCGTAACTATTTATTTAGGATAATTTTAAGAATTGTTTTCCTGTAGATTTTAGTTAACATCTGCGGTGCATTCGTAATTTTTCTCCATGAAATAAGCAATAAACCGATTTACATTTATTAATTAATTTATTAATCTACGAAGGAAGATTATGTTAGACGTCGCCCTCTGGGAGATTTGCACCACACAGAACACCAGTTGAATAACACTACTCGACTCGTAAATGTCGACTACATAGTAAGAAAACTACCATCCCCATCCAGTACCGATGGAACTAGTCGCACTATGGCTATCTTATGTTCAACAAATCTACGTTATAACATCATTTAAGGGGTAATCTGCCACAAGCAGATTCAAAGGTGCCCCGTGCTGGGGATAGGTTTGAACAGATTTGTCCATTCACAAAGATATTTGTATTTTTTTAGCTTTATCATTTTCGTTCTTTCTTTTTATTTAAAAAAATAAGTAAAATGTTGCTTCATTATTCTATAACCAACTAATTTTTCATATTTTTTCAAGACCGAATAAATTTATATTTTTCTGAAAATTGTTTGAAGGTGCCCCCCTCTCCCCTACTTTGTTTTATTTGATTACCTAATTGAAAAGTGCCCCTTATATCAACCCCATGTAATACTGAGCTTATCGTACGTCCAACATAATTATAAAAAATATGGTTATAGTTTGTTTCATTATATCTTATTAGGCACGCCACTGTGTACTGCCAACTTTACGGCTAGGAGCCGCACGATGACGGACGATTACTAAAATACACCCGATATTACCGACAGTAAAAATACCAAAATGCCTGTCAAGCTTGTCTATGATATTTCACGAAATATTAAATTTCTGATTTGCAGCTATAATTTCTGTTCTATAATTCTATTAAATTCCAGTGATAAAGAACACACTTAAGAAATAATAATGCAGTCCAGTTCTGTGTGATATATTATCGCAATTAACTTCCAGCCCGAGATTTGCACAGAGTAAGTACATTTTTCCCGTCGCCTTTACACCGCTAGTAAAAGATCCCTTTATTATCTTAACTCTCCGACCAATTTATAACCGCCGCGCTGGAAATTAAACCATCGCTAAGGGTAACGCACTAAATGGAAACACACGGTAACAACGAAAGTAAAAGAAATTTCGCAAAGAGCCCCCGTGGAGCTCGGACGAAGAAACATCCTTTTATTATTAGTTTATATGAGGGAACCATTAGAAGTGTAAATGGCCCAGTACCGCCGTCTGCCGTAGAGATAAATCCGCAAAGCCACGTGGCTATATTTCACGTAAATAGACCACACAACAGCGCGAATTCGTCGTATTTCTTGTGAAATAAAACTCCTCTCGCGGTTAGTACTGTTAGGGGAGGTTAGACGCGTTGTATGTTGTGGAGAGTGTGGAACAGATGCGAGCAAAATGCAATGAAGAATAGATGTGGAGTTTTAAGAGGAAAGCGCTAATGGAAGATAGGATTATCTCTGGAAGTATGTAGACTTAGATGTGTCTTTTCAACGGTAGCAGGTAAGTATTTCAAACTTAAAAATTGGAACAACGAACGAAGAGACTTCTTATACTATATTACAGTAATGACGTGAATTATTCTTTGTGGAAGTTTTGTATATTGTTCAAAGAAGCTTTTGTTGTAATAGTAAAAAAGAAGATTACATTCTTTTACAGCTATATGAAAAGTATCGGCATTTGGACTATTTTCATGTCGCTTACATATACATACATAAGTATGTGTATGTAATCTTTGATGTTATATAACATCAAAGATCGGACCGATAAAAAAATTTACTATTTCTTGGATTATTCTAGTCGTTAAGGTTCGTCACTGACAACATTGTTTGACATCTACCACATTTCTTCATTTGTTAATGGTCAAGTTCTGAACTAATGAGTTTAATTTAGTGAAGATCTACAGTAAAACCCACATGTTTAATATAACGAACTTAAAAAAAAACGACAAGACCTGAAAAAAAAAAAACGTTGCGTTAAGAAAATGAAGAACCGATAAAGTTACACAATTTAAAAACTTCAGAGCCATAGTTATCGATAATAGAATAATGAAAACAAGATTGGATGAAACAATAAAGAGGTATTTATTACAAAAAGGACTGTCAGTGAAGACAAAATATATAGCACATGCGGCGGACAATCAACAACAGTAAAGAATACAACCAATTAAAATGAGAACATTAAGAAGAATCCCAAGGCTGAAATTGATCGATAGATGCGTAACATCGGAACAAGAAAAAGACTAGGTGTGGATTCGAGATGGTTTGGCGACATCTGCAGAAAATCAACTACAAGGTTGGTTAGTAATAATAATAATCTTTATTGCCCAACAGAAACCATTTAAGGGACAATACAAGTATAAATGCATATATACATAGAGAAAGATATGCAGTGTGTGATTCCGATAGAAAACAAAATTATGATAAATACATCTAACACAATAACAGCCTAGTAATGTGGTAGATTTATAATCAACAGCTGTTTGTATGAGGCGATGACGAAGGAATATGGAAAGGATCGGGAAAAAGTTTATTAGAGTTCCTGGACTACAGGAGATTTAGTGAGTGCATTCGTTCTAGCTGTTGGTATGAGGAAGGTGGATCTAGTGCCATATTTCGGTATATTGACGCTAGTAAGGGACAGTGATTGTGGTGCATTAATTTTATTATCGTCATCAAGAACCTAGCACCTAGATCGTCCTTATATGCCTGCACATGATATTCCAACTTGAATATAACAAATCGTTTATGTACGGGTTGAACAGAAAGGGTCCTAAGTTGGACGCTTGCGGTACTCTGAAAGAGGCGGTATATATATCTGACTCAAAACCAGACATTGGTTGAGAAAGTCTGGAAAATTAAAAACCAAGAAAAGGAACAAGTTGGTGAAATTCCGAAGAACTTGAGAAGAACATGATGTAGAAGAAAAATAAAGGAAGATATTATTTACAGTCACCGTGTAACGGACAACAATTCTCTTTTCTAAAACATTAATTTATAACATTTTCGTAACTACATATTGCTATGTTTCAAAATGCTAATAAAATAATTTAGCAATGAATTTTATATAATAATAATATTTACAAAATTAGGTTTGGTTGTACATGTCAAATTGACACGAGCCTGGCAGTTTCTGAAAGGTAAATAATTGACAAATTGTTAAATTAATATTTTAGTGACTTAATCAAAAATTGTAATTTATCTAAATTATATCAAGAAA
>JARFOC010097678.1:0-12846 GCA_031763485.1 Osmoderma eremita | reverse complement strand
GGCAGCACTCACATTCATAGTTTTATTAAAATAATTTAAAATATTTGCAATCATACACTTCTCCTTCAGGCTAAATTCTTCTCTCTTGCACCGTTATCTCCCTACAGGCTCCACCAGTGCAGTGAAAATTTGTAATAAATGTATACGTTATAAAATTTCTAAAAATCAAGAAAAATACGCATATTACCCTGTGCACGTTCGAAGAAGATGGAAGTATTCTGAAAAGAACGATTTGTACAACTATATACAAACAAATTAACGTGGAATTTTACAAAAAATATTTAAAAAATACGACGATAGCGATTGACAGCAGTTGACGCTAATAGACAGATAGATAGATACATCACCGACCCCGACATATGTAAATAAGTTGCAACATAGCAATCGGAAGTGAAGATAGCGCTAGTGACAGCAACTAAGGATAGCAAGAGATAAAAGTTGTTATTATATCCCACACTGCATACGGAGGTTGGAACGATCTATAGATGAAAATACATTAATTTTTCTTTCTTTCGTGGTACCAGGTGATTATGTTAGACATGAAAAATTGGTAAATCCCCTCTATAACTTGTAAATTATATTTGGTAAAGTGTATAAATTTTTAACTAATGGGAGGTTACTAAGATGATATTATCTAGGAGGACGTTTTCTTGCAAAGTATGTCATTGACTCGCAAACTCCTTCCACAATGCAAGTAGGACCATTACCAACTTTATATGGCCGTTCAGTTGTTCTCCAACATATACCCCCAAATTCATAGTGTATTCAACATCATATAGTCCGAAAATCTTGATCCCTTACTTATTGGGTTCAAAAATGCACTGCCTAAAGTTGTATACCTATCCCTCTAAACCCTTCAAGTTGTTCGTCAATTCTTACGTCTGTTGAAAGCCTATAACCAGTTTCCTATATCCTGAAGAAAAATTCTCGGATAGGTGCAAGTTTGTTGGCTTTCAATATAATCAAATCTCAAATATAAATAAATATTTGAATGATTTTATTGACATAAATAATATTCTACCATTGTATTCTATTCCAGACCCATATAACTTCCACAACTCCTCCACAACTTTCGGTTTTGAATGTAGGAGCATAAATTAGTAGTTCCCAAACATCTATTTGGTATTATTGATGGATCTGGCATCCCTTTCTCACTCATAGTTTTCCCATATTGATTATATGTTGCATACTGTGATCTAACTTTTTTTTCTCTATGAAGTACATGAAAATTTCGCCGCATTTCTGCAGTAATCGAATAGAAACTCTGAAATTTAAAAGTGCTGTCCTGTTTTCGAGACCAAAAATTCTTAGTAGGCAGCCGTTTCGATCATTTGGATTGTTTATCTTTGCCGGTAAAATAAAGATCATCTAAAATATCGTCCTCATTATCATTATCTAAAATATTTTCTTCGGTGTCACTGTTTTCTCTTTTTTCTCCCAAATCTCTTTCGCGATCTTCCGATTCGCCATCATAATTTTCTGTAACTTCAATACCCGTGACAACTTCCCCCATCAATTGTTGAATACGCTCCTGTACTTGTTCATAGGAAACGCTATCTATTCAAAATAATTTTTGGTATAAAATAACAAGTGAACTTGCCTTACTTTTAATTTTTATTTATCAGCGTTGGCGCCAGAAATCGGTACCTGGATTTGACCAATTTTGATTTGTAAATCATGAGTAATATCTGTGTATGGTGATTCAGGAAGGTACTAAGTAGAGAAGTACAAAAAAATTAATTTCAGTAAATTTAGAATGTACAGAAGAGCTCGTCGGTTCGTGAGAATACAAGCGAGTGCCTTCTACGATGTATCTAAAATATTCTTCGTTTACGGTGAGTTCTTGATCCTAAACGTCCAGCAACCAGTCTAGCGCTTCTCAAGTGTTTGCAGGTGCTTGTGTCTTACACGCAACCAATAATACTCCACACCAGGGATTCCCAAAGTTTTCCTTAGGCGGGCCAATTTAATATTACCGAATTTTTTGGCGGGCCAAAAAAAAACGGAATAAAATCAAAACATTAACCACGATTTTTTAAATATAAACTAAACAATATTTTATTAATACAAACGCTTATGATTAAAGTTCTGTAAGAATTTTTTAAAAACTTTAAAATATTTTATTTGTAATATTTATGATTTATTTTACTATTTTCTTATTTATTTTTTAATAAAAATATAATATATCGTATCGATATCGCGGCCCGAATTCACAGCCTTTGCGGGCCGCATTTGGCCCGTGGGCCGCACCTTGGACACCCCTGCTCTACACTAATGCAAGTAGCACCACATATAAATGCATTAATAACTAAATTGTGTTTAGTCTTGATTTAGAAACAATTTAATATTAATCTCATAAGAATGAGAGCAAATGAGGTATAAATATTTTTTCTTCATGCAAAATACTTACTTTTTTGTTCCGATTTTACTGCTAATAAGTAAAAATTAATGGCTGTTTTTAGTTTTAATCCTTTTATATTATTTATTTTATTATTATTTTATTTATTTTCTTAATACCAGCATTAAAACGGTTGTAATTATATATAAATTATCATAAGTCCCATAAGGTAAATGAGCATTTTATTTATTTTTATTTTAGCAATTTATGTAAACACAGGGTGACACATTAATGCTGATAAGCTCGGCATATCTGTTATCATGTAAAATATCAAAAGAAGTTATATACGAAAATGGTAGACAGGTTTAAACTTAATATTGTAAAATTATTTTCATATATACAGGTTGTTTCATATTAACAGGGCGAACCAAACATACGTTTTCTTAAATGGACCAACCTGTACATTATCTCAGCTATAGATTAAGCTCATCCCTCACACGTATTTCAAACGACGCAGTCTGAAGATTTTGTTTACATAGATTTTTGATATTGGCCAGTTTCATAGCAAGGTAAATTTTTTTCAATAATTGCCAAAACTGAATACAACGCGAATCAAAACACAAATACATTATTTTTTCAATTAGTTTAAATGAATGATATTATATATATTCTGTTAACTTTGTAATTTACATGTTCACCGTGGATTTTTGACCATGTTTCGTATTTTGAAGTTTCCTATCTTAAACTACACATATTAATTGTTCATAATAATTTAATATTGTTCCTAAAGGTTCACTTCCACTATTTCCGCACATACATTGTCTATTTTTGTATTTTTTTATTCCTTGAACATTGTCAGAAATCCCTCGGTTTTAAACATTCTTTTTACATTTCTCTTTTAAAGAGTATTCTGTACTTTCCTCTCAATCCTCAAGAACTCTAATACTTAGTACGACCCTATAAGTAAGTGTTTTCCCCTTTTAAACGATGTGTTAATATTAAGTTAATTTATTGTCATTATCTTACTTTAATATACAAGGTGTACATGACAGTACATTACTGAGTTCCTTTCAGTCCGCCTAAACGCGTCTCCGTCCGACTTCTTCAACACAACATCTCGTCTTCGTCCAACCAGGACAAGAGCCGGAGCTCTTCGTCTCCGTCCGTCCAGGATAGAATAGAACGGTCCTCTACGTCCGATCACGACAGGACAGAACAGGAGAAGTTGTTAAAAGTACCATGTGGTACGTGCTAAGTGTTACCTCCATCGCATCCAATCCCATTCTTCAAGTTAAAAACCCCTAATTCGCCCATCCAAGACTCACGTACTCACACATTGCCAAACAGAATCATTCTAGAGTCCTTTTATTTTAAATTCTCTTCAATAAAGTTAAAAAACTTTTTCTTTACATCAACATTAGAGGTGACCCAACTCGTAACACTGTCACAATCGCGATTAACTTATCGCTTACGCTTATAATTTTTAATTCATTCCTTTTCATTAGCAAATATACTTTTTAGGAGACTCCTCTTGTCTTTCTTTTACATAAGGTTCTTCTTACACAGTTAAAATATACTAAATACAATTTGACCAATGTTATAGAAAACTGTATAGCGTATATTTATGAAGAGCCTATTTCATCTGTGATGCACTATACTTCGCTTATCTGCCTCTCTCCAATTTTCCCATTTACCATACAGAACGCCACGCAAGAAAAACAAAAACGAAATACACTACAGGACGATCGTATCATCATACCCCGTCTGTTTATATTGTCGAGGACTGTCAGCCTCGTTCCTTCGGCCTCCAAGCGAAACGATTTGGGACTCCTTAATATCAGATCGGGTTTCTTTCATATTTGCCCGTGCGACTCCGGTCCCAATATCCCACAAGTATTTAGGGTTTTGACAGCGGATAGCCACAACTGGGACCGTACGGCGAGAGTAGCGACCCAACCCTCCCGACTCGGACGCCGCGAAATGTGACACCCGCTGACAACGGAAGTAGTTTTCTTTTATGGCGGGGGGCGCCACTCGAAGTCCCCTCCATGGGCACGCTACGTAGCCTATTCGGGATTATTGCGGTCGCGTATTTGTCGTTTTATTTTGTTATTTCCCGCTGGGAATATCGAGAATTTCGTTTCTTGTCGCCGTGTGTTTGGATAAGGATATTCGCATTTTCCGTCGTTGAATAAGATAAAAGTCTGCGCAAACAAAGATGAATGTTGGTGTCTTGTTCGGCCTGACGTTTATTGATCATTTCCTAGATAGAATTCTTAGATTAAAGGATGAATATTTCTCTTCTGAAATCGTAATTACGAGATGGTAGTTTCGAAATTGAAATATCTCAAGCGGCTCCAGATTATCGTCAATTTTCAATCAGTCGTCGAGGGGTTAAATTCCTCTTCAGGTCCTTCGGAATAGTGCGTATCGTCGCCTAAACACCTGCTACGTGATTTTAGACCTTCCAGACACTTTTTCGGGCGAAAATGTCGCAGAACTTTGACGTTGGCGAACGGAATTTATCTGACGTTTCTTGCAGACGGAACGATCTGACGGTCAGCCAATGGGAGAGCGACCGGTACTCGCAACGCGGTCCGGTAGGGTGCGATAGGCAGAAATTTGAAAAATTCTCCCCGGGGCCCCGGAACGAAAAAAAAACAATTTCCCGAATCGCAAATCCGTCCAAGGAACACGCAACTTTATAAATATGTACGCCATTTGTATGCCTTTTAGTATATAGTAACTACGATTTTATGATAGGTTTTTCGATAAAGGTATTAGCTGTAATTTGCGTTAATTTTTGTATCCGAATAAATTTTCTATGCCCTTTCTTTTACGATAAGTCCTTTTCGTAAGTTTACCAACCAAGCTTGATCCTGGGAAGCTGAGATCCAGCATTTTCTAACCCTGTCGTCATCAAAGTGGTCGGTCTTATCACGCTCTTAAGGGCATAGCACATTTTCAGCGGAGTTAGGTTGCTAATCTTACTTGAGATTCTCTAGCGCGTCCTTCTCCAATAATAATATTATTTTTCAATCTTCGAGATCTCGTGAATATTTTTTCTTGGTTTCCATCTGATCGGTACTTAAATCCAATGAAGTATTGGCAAGCATGGAACTAGTAGCATGGAAGCATGGACTGGAGTAGTAGTAACAGGTGGGCATAAATTGGAGATGTAGAAAATAGAGGGAATAGGCAATTAGCTTAACATAGGTGTATGTGGCGTTATTAATAAAACTGTTTAAGGGTAAAGAAAAGTCAAAAATATCAAATCTTGTACCATTTGTGTTCGTATATGTTAAATATTTGTTGTTTAGTATATTATATTTACTTATATTATAAACATGTCTTTAATTTCTTGTTAACAAACAAAGCGATATAACCGCAGTAGCCCGAATGTAGGTGGACATACATAAGAACCTACGTCTCGACATGAACTACAAGTAAGTGTATAGTAATGAGAATAAATAAGTAATGCGTTGAGCTAGCTGGAGGCATGATAAATATCTAAATGTTGTCAGAAGAATTATCATTTTAGGCAGGGGTGTTAAAAATATATAAACCTTTATTAAAAGGGCCAATATTTTTTTTAATTTGAATTACATCATTTGCGAGGGTTTATTAAAATTGTTTATTTGCGATTGTGCATAAATGTGTGTGTGGAAAAAAAGGATACTGCGTTCCACCAAGAGTTCTTCCAAGTATAATTATCATCAAAATATATTTAAAAGTAAGAGACATAGGGAAGGGGACCATAACAATTTTGGCGCCCCAATGTGACGTACACTCAAAAAAAATATATCAAAATATTAGTAGAGGGTAGAGAGGGTAAAGGGAAAAAATTACAATTGTCACAGCAACGTGGGGCATTGCATATAAATAAAAATAAAGGAAAATAATAAATAAAGAGATATATTTAATTAATTAAATAGTAAAAGGTAAAAAGGAAGGGGAAAATTAACAAATAGTCGCCGCAATGTGGGGCCGTTCTAAAATAATATATCAAAAAATATAGTAGAAGGGAAAGAGAGGGGGAAACATAACAGTACAGAAGACTGGAACCCACCGTTGTCCCGTCCTGGTCGGAATTTTGAATTTATCTATTTTGCTTAAGACAAACCAAAGAAAGATCATTTTCATAAGAAATTCTAAAGATAACTTTAAAATTACTTATTTAATTTGGTGAATTTTTATTAGAAAGTAGTACCTTGGGACATTCATTTTCTTTCCCCGCCTTGTTTAAAAAAAAAAGAAAGAGTGAAGATGGTTAGGCGGAAACGAAACGTTGTAGAAAACAGTTGGAAACACGATTGAAAATAGCAAGTATTTTTTATTTCTCTAATATATCTTCTGATATCTGAAGTTACAGAAGCGGTTTAAGTTTTGAAAATGTCATCAATAGACAATTTTCGAAAATTGCTTAATTCTTGTTCTAGTTAATTGCCACAGTTTTTCAAGTAGCCTATTTAAGCAATTCTATTTTGAATTATAATATTTAGGTATTTATCGGAGATAACTTTACGCAGAAATTGCACCATCAATTCCTGCCACTTACTTTATGAGAACAAAGTGAGAAATTCTATCCCCGTAGATTAGTCGCCTTATCTATTCACGTCACACGCACGGTACAATCACGAAACTATCGTCGATTAATTTCTGGTTTTGGGGGCATCCGTCTCGCCATCCGCAAGACACGGATTCCGCGCCGAACGCCATCTCTTAATTGATGTGTAAAACGCGAAGAGCACCACCGTCCTAAGTCGATGAAATATGCAAGCGGCGAAGTCGGCGTTCGGTGCCCGTGTAAACAATAATCAGCGAAGGCATCCGTCACAATTAGCGGAAACCGCATTTCTTGCAAGTCATACGTCTAGGGGGCGCTGCGGTGGACCGGGATTTACCGGCGGATGTCCGGACAAAGTACGACGGCCGCCTAGGAGAGACGTGTTCGCCGCGGTGGTACGATGTGGAATTGTTCAGTAAGTTTGCCGTTTGATTCTTTAACGATCTCACGTTTAAAGTTTTCGGCGAGCTAATCTTCGAGTTGTAAAGTAAGAGTTTTAGAATTCTATCATCAGTAACCTCCTGTCGTCTTTAGGACTAGTTCTGTTTCTAAAATCTTTAATTTTAGGATGACAGTTATCACGTCGGTCTTTATATCATTTATTGTGTCAAAACAAATTAATGATTTAGGCCTCTAAATCTATATACAAGGTGCCCATTTTCTCTCTCCGTATATGAGGAGCCTTCTTTTAATATTAAAGATATAAAATCGGTTAAATGAACAATGAAAGGTTCGGGAGATATCCAAGAGAAATTCAAAACTTCAACGTCAAATATGTTCACAACTCCCTAAGATGAAATAAAGGTGAAAACTGTTTCGAGTGCAGTTTTTTATGTGGAATCTAATGTCATTTAAAAATCCATGCCACTGCTTATTTTTATTTTTATTTATTATGCTTATTTTTTTCTGATTTCACTGATATAACAGTTGGTATAGCTATTCCTTTTAAATTTTAATTTGCAGTGAAATAATGAATTATTATTATGTCTATTAATTCATAAGTGGGCTTTAACACATGTTAGAGAAGGATTCTCTTGTGTCTCGTATTTAACTTATAAGCGTTGGACGCTGAAAATTTAGACGATTTACAAGAAAAATTTTGTAATATTCCAACTATATAGGCGTTGAAATTTTGGCAATTGATTTGGGGTACCAGAGGATGCAAGACCAACTGCAGAAGTGGGGTCTTCCTAAATTGTGTCTCGCCAAAAGCTCTAATGGAGCTTTTATCTTCACAAGAAAGTAATGTCGGACAAACTTCAAACTTACAAAATGAGTGCTCAACTCATCCATCATCATATGAAGCATAATCTTCTCAATCGAATCTGCCTTGAAATACACAAGGAAACCCAAGGATTTGTTTCGAGATTTACACCTAGTGAAGCATAGTTTCTTGGGTGTTGTTTAAATGATTAGAGCAGACTTCCCGATAACACACAGTTATCTTAATTTTAGCTTCTTATGAAGTATGTAACATATCGCTTAAAATATATGTTTAGGACGCACATCTGGATTTAACATTGAAGTATATGGAAAAGCAATTTCCGAGTATTGGTGAAAGTTTATAAGGAATCATTCTGAAACCAACTGTCTCGAGGAAATAATATAAAATATGAAACGAGATTATATAAAGAAAATAAAATATGGTATATCTTCTTCAGAGACCATTCCTTAAGATATTTGTGATTTTCCTTTTTACTAAAACTACAGTTTTTGTTAAAAATAATGTCTCACTAAAATATTTCTATGATATTTTATGGCCAGGATACAACTCCTGTACCAAAGCAGGCAAAACTTATCATTTGATATTCATAAGATTCAATTTTGTTCACTACTGTAATTATGATTCGTAGTTATCTTGAATCAGCACCTGACATACTAAGGACTCCATAAGTTTTATATAACTACTTCAATTAGTGCCAGTAGCGGCTATGAAGTGGAAAAATTTCCAACAAAATTAAACTGGCGATTTGACTGGATAAAATTCACAGCGGAAGGAAGAAATGAACAATAGTTTACTTTTCTTAGATAGCTCTGTAATTAAAAACAATCGAAAATAATAAATAGGCGTATACAGGAAAGAATCATCGACAGGCTTATTTCTAATGACGAATCAGAAACATTGTGAACAGCATAAGATGTCTGGGATTAATTTCCTGCTAAATAGGTTAACTAAATACCCGTCGAGTCGAAAGAATTAAAATACATTAAAAAATATTGCATAGCACAACGGTTACTCTTCTGTGGTGTTGATCTTGAGAAGGTCTAATATAGACAAGATTTGAAAGATTCCACAACGCTAACCCCCGTTAGAACCGCGCCATAAGAACAAATACTCTTTCATAAAATAGCAAAAAATAGACGAAAACATTAAAATTTGTTATGAAACACTTAACACATTACGTAACCTTTTCGCATACCCAAAAGATAGGTTGGAAATGAAACAGAAGCATGGAATTTATAAAATTACATGTATATATTGAGAAAAGGTCTATATCAGTCAGACGAAAAGGGAAATTCAAATCAGGTATTTACACCGATAATGAGCGATATGTTCTTTAGAACATATCGCTCACAATCGGTACGGAGTAGCAGACGTATGTAGTGTTCCTCACTATATCCAACAAACCGAAAGTAATTTAAACACACTTACTTTAAAATTATTGAAATCTGTAAAGTCGAGGAGCGAACTAGATGTCTACGAATCGATATACATTACATAATAAATCAAAACAAATATTTTATTTGTGTTTTGTTCTCCGCTTAATAAAAGTATATGCTTGTATGAAATAATTATATGTCTTTGTTTAAGAAATTTATTAACTTGATTCAAGAAAATCTTGCAGAAAATTTGAGAAAAAGGATTCTTACTATAAGTAAATTACTATTGTAACAACAAAATATTTTCTTAAGGATAATACATACTTTCCTGTTTCAAAAATATTTAGATTTACTGATAAACTACTGTTTTCTTAATTCAAATGCGTGTTTTAATTTAATTTTCTCAAATTAGAGCATTTATTTACTTAGAATTCTTGAAGTTCGTATTATTTATATCAACAATATTCATTGCACTTACCTTATTTAAAACTTATTCGTGTAGAAATGAACACTGTTACATAATGCAGTAAATTATGCCATAGTGTCAAAACTATTAACTGCAGGCAATTTTAACGAAAAGGCCAAGCCTAGAGCGATGATGAAAGTGGACACATTTTCAGTAATCGCTTTAGAGGCCAAAGCCTTTTGTTTTATTTGTCAAGTAAGACTGTCTTCTAATAATGTTGTCGTTAGTGTGCTTTACTTCTTAGAGAAAGCCATAATAGCCGCCGATTGAGAACAGGCAGTTTCATATTTAGTGTGGCGTTGTTCTAAAACGTTTTCTAGTTTAATGAATCACTAATTACATATTTTATACATGTTTACACACGAGAGGCTAATTTTTAATGCGCAAAAATAAGTTACTTTATTTTTTATTAATGAAAGCACAACAGACATTTTAAAGGACGTTTTAGACACCATATTCAATCCACACTGAAGAGCTTTGTATTTTGTAGCGAATTTCTTCCTAGTCCCAATCTCAGGAATTAGTTTCTTAATGTCTTCCAGTCCAAAGAGTTGAAAACTTCCTGATCAATCTTATTACCTTGATAATATAAAAAATGAGTAAGCTGTGGAATGGAAGAAATACCTACGGCATCGAAAAGAAAAAAATATATCATAAGTTTCAAATGTTTATAAAAGTTTCGATAGACTTAAAATCAGCATACAGATGTACAATAAAAATAATTGCAATTATTAGAAATACTTGAAATACAGAAGTATACCCACGTATGTCACAGTATTATATATTCAATATCAATAGTGTACATCTATATAAAATGTAGTTTCTTATTTCAAAGAAAAATGAATAATTTTAATAACTAAAATAAAAATAATCTTTTTATTGGCCCTCTTCTATAATTTAGTTTTTAGGAATACTTAAAAAAATACAAAAATGTCTAGTATACGTGAACGCTGGAGATCAAATACTAACTAACTAACGGTCACAAAGTATCTCTGACAACATGCATTCCATCTATTGTTCTTTAGAATAATCCCATCAACTAAAATAAGTTGTCGAATGATGAATATATTCCAAAATCTAAGGCTTTCTTTTAAAATATGCTTCTACACATTCTAATCCCCATGGTTTCAAAGTTTTTCCATTTTCTAATAAGAAGCACCATCAAACAAAGCACGACGCGTTGACACCACGTCACATATATCAAAGTGGTGGGAACCGTATTATTTCCATATTATTTCCTACACCGTAGGAATATAAAAATTTGCCGAACCAAAAATGTGATTGGTGAAATAACTTGGTTACTCAGCAGATGAAATAAGCTAATATAAAATTTTATGTACAGTTTTAAGTTCGTTAAGTAACTATAATCAATTGAATACTGTAATGACAGACATGCATTGCGTTCAGTGTGTATCCACAAATTAATTTATAAAGTAAATGCTTTTAATTAATAGTAATATTAAACGAATATTTTCTTAAATTGAGACTAAATGATTTACTTGGAAGAAACATTTTTCTGTCTTGGATTTTTTTTGTTTTCTTATCCCAAGAAAAATATTTATTTTATACAAATAAAATTTTTAAAAAAACTGCTTTCTTATATTAGAAATTTTTTTAGTGTTGAGGTAAAGATATTTTCTTGAACGGAGACTGATTTTTGCAAGAAAATCTAATTTCTTCGTACAAGAAATCATTTCTCTCCGTGTACAGTGGCCCACAGTTCTTGCAATCTTTACTTAGCAATAACAATAATTGTTGAATCTTTTCAATCTCATTAATCATTAATTACTACTGTCATGTCTTGTTTATGTAAGTTAATATTTTATTTAAGAAAACTGTCTCGTCAACATAGGTTAGTACTAGTATCAAACAAAAATACTTTGTTAAGGAATTGATGACGACACAAACATATCGTTAAGACCGATGAAACCTACTATTTTACCAGCTCATATTGCACCACTTTAAAATCATACCAAAATCCAATTATCATTTGAAACATAAGCCTCCTCTAACTTTATTTTATAATTCTTCCCCGATACGAACAACTTTTCAATAAAAACTCCCTTCGCCTCTCTTCCGCGTTCCCGTCACAGACGCATTTGTACTCGCCATCGAAGTTTACGAACTTTACATTTACCTCGTCACAATCTCCGAACAATATTCAAATCAACGATTTGCGGAGCCCGCGTTTCATCGCGGAGATAGCGGGGCGCGTTTGCGGATAACGAATCCGCCCGTTCGCTTGCCTCACGGCAGTGAGTGTGTCGCTGGCATCCACTCCGTCTTCTTCGCCAATTATCGATGTAATTTATTCAGAATTATACTACCTAGTGAAGAATTATGAATGCAGAACTGTCACTTTATAATACGTCTACGGGTCTGTATTTCCTGCACCCCTCACTCTCACGAGCTCTGAGTAGGTTACCGCTCCCCGACTAGAAGTTGGCGAATTCCGAAGTTCGGAATTCCGTAACGAATTGATCGCGAAATATGAGCATCCGTCGCGTTGGTACACGGTTTGGGGAAATCGGTAAAGCAGGGGTACCAAAACGTGCCAGACTGTTATGTACTAAGATCTAACAGTGTCGTAATATAATCATTTGTTTGAGGAATAACTTCTTTGCTTTTGATAATCAGATTTATCGTGTGTCTTGAAAAGACTTGGAAGTTATGTAAATATAGAATGTGCCGCGAATATAGATGCATTGATATAAAGAATATCATGTCAAAATTTTACAAATGTCAAAATGGTAATTTTACAAAGTAGACCGCACATAATAACCTACTAAACTCCATCCACTTTAAGAAAACAGTAGTGGGCGCTGCGATCGGCGGACGTATCACACAGGAGCAATTAGGATATATTCGGAAATA
>JARFOC010097667.1:0-12847 GCA_031763485.1 Osmoderma eremita | reverse complement strand
TTTTTGTCTAACAAATATAAGTGGTATGACTTCTAAATCCAAACGTACTATAAAATATCCTAATATTCCATCTGCACCGAAACCAGTACCTCACAGTCTGGAATTACCTGTGCCTAAACCTCCACAAAACATGACACTAAGCGAAGATGAAAGTGCTGATGATACCAAGGCAAATGGAGCATTGCTATGTTCGCCATTGCTGGACGCTAAAGAGAAATGTTTCTGATGCGAAGTACAGCCGAAAGTCAAATATATAGCGGCACATTTTCCAAGTAAATATATGACTTTGTACGTCATTTTTTCATGATTTACACACATATTATAATATATACATTCACAAAATTGCATTGCTTTGTCACACTGAAACCCTGCCTAATAGAAAAATTCTGTAAACAGATATGAAATAAGTGTAAAAAATACTACCAAGTTCACCGGCTTTAGCTCGTGGGACAAAATAAACCCAAAATTTTGTTTAGCGTTATTGACCTATGGTTTGCAACATAAAATCATATAATTTTTTTAGCGTAGAAATTAAAAATTGAACAACTTGCAGTATATTTTATTTAAAATAACGAGCAAGTACACGTTTATCTGCGTTTGAGATCCGCTGTATAAACTAAAATACAACGAACAACATTGTATTCTACATAATAAAACTTTCGTGGAACCCCTTTTTACAAAACAAAAAATAAAGCGCTAATATTAGATATAATATAATAGGATAGTAATATTACAAGTTTCTCCACGTGAGTATTTCTAAAATAAGGTATTAGCTATTAAAATAGTATTATTACGTTAATTTTAAATAGAAATCAACAAACACGAACAGAACACACTCCACATATTCTGTTATAACTACTCAGATAAGTTTCTGGCGTTCGTCCCACGACGATTTGAATATTCAATTAGGGGCAATATGCACGCGCATAAATCATCGGGGCGACACATGCATATCCTACACGTTTTCATGTTCACTGTTAGCACTGCGCTCGAAGCAAAAACAAAAACGTCAAATATGACTTCTCTCGTGACAAAAGCTCGTTCTACCGTAATTAAACTCTGGTACACTATGGAGTACCAGTAATAGTGCGTCTAAACGCATGCGTTGTTCTACTACGCTCCCTTCTGCTCTTCCTATTCCCCGAATTCGCGTTTTTTCATGTTGCCGCGATACTGGATATAATAACCATCATGCCTATACTGGTGCGTGTAAATTTGCGAAACTGTTAGAGACAGAGAGACAGTTAGTTGAAGTACTATGAGCACCAGGGTGATACGGGTTTGATTTTGAATACAGGATGATTAATGTACAGTAAACTGCAACAAAATGAGAAAATGAGAAAATGAGAAAAAAAGTATGTTTTTATTAAAATTGTTCTTTATTGTTTTTAATTTCTTTCTGCGACGAAATGCACGCCATGTCAAGACTAACCAATACTGTTACATTGTTCGAGTCATGGCTCTAAAATTGTGAAACGATGCGGCAAATATGGGTGTGGTGGGGAGTTGTAGCAAGGATATATACATATGGGGATATATACATACATATATACATATGCGTCATCAAGTAATACCACACTTGATTACCTATTACATATCGCATGTGGACGGGGTTGGATTCGGATAAAAAAATATGGTTATTCGTTTACTGCGTTTGCATAGGGCGGTAATTTTTGGCGTTTAACTATAATTTATTGGTGTATCTATCTTCTGTCCGTCTAAGGTTGAGTATGCTTCACTCACTCTGTATAGTACACTCGCGGCCACATAAAAGTTTACGACCTAAAATCGAGAACTTCGATATTTTCAACGTTAACTGTGTAGAAGGGTACCAGATGTTCGACTGCAGGATCGCAAACGTAGTAGCAACAGAGATAAGCTATTTACATATACAAGTATTTATTTCAGGTCGAAAATACAGAAAGATTTATTACTATGTTAAAAATTCTGATTTCCAACTCAAGTTTTCTAAACGAGAATTCTAAGTAATACCTTATGTCGGCGCCGCTTGGATAGAACGACCAGATTTACATTAAGAGTTTCAAATACTGTAGGTTGAACAACAAATAATGTAATTAAATTATATTAGTTAAACAGAAAACAAAATGCACTTAAGAAGAGCAAATAGATAAATTTGTTTAATATGCTATTAAATATATAAAACATAATAAAATATGAACGTTCATCTCTATATACCATAGTTTTTACAATTTATATTTCTTTTAGTTTTAATATTTCAGCTCAGGAAGTTATGTATTTCTTTTTTTGTTTTCTACACTTTATTTGAATTTTGCATTTTTTATTGTCGTTATACACATATCTTGTCAGGAAATGAAGAAATAAATTATTATTATCATTCTATGATGAAGGAACAATAGAGCACGTTATGTGCCACTGTCCGGCGGCCACCCGCGTCAGGTTCACCATTTTTTGGGAGGGACATTACCACCTTAGCTGACCTGGAAAACTCCTCATGCAACAAGATTCTGAGCTACCTCAACGGGGCTTGGACTTGTTGGATGAACTCTAGGATGCCATCCGCTCCACAATAGGACCAAGCGGCAGAGGTGGAAGGAGTTATCTATAACCCGGCCGATGACATCATTTTCCCAAATAACCAAATAACCAACTATCATTCTATTTTTGCATAGCACTTATTTCTAATTCTCATATCAGAAATAATTTATAAAATAGCTTTGAATACAGTATTCAGATTTCTATATTCTATATATATTTCTATTTCTATCTGTATATATATTCTATATATATACAGATTTCTGCGGTTACAGAAACCCCTCTGTTATATTCTCTTAAGAACACAAGAAAAAAATACAAACATTTCTTTATCTAATATACATTTCAACTATGCACTAAATCTTGCTTAACAACATACTTCAATTAAAAAACATCGTCACGTTCCACTACCGGATGCCGACTAGTATAAACACACTCGTACGCTGTAAAAACTTCTAAAAACTTGCTTGTCGGTCGGGAACATTTATATGGCTACAAGTGTACATTCATCGATTTGCTATAATTTAAACCAAAGTTTATGATCAAGGAAAAGATTATCCCTCTTGCACATCTCCAAACGAAATTAAATTACTACATTTTAAACCCAATTTTTGTTCTAACCTTCATATTTAGAAAATAGTCGGTAGGGGTCAGAAGTAATTAAATTAGCATCTCCAAAAACGTCAGCGCAGTTAAACGATAAATATAAAAGATTACAATTTCTTGAGTAAGTCATATTATAATTAAATTAGTATTTCTCCAATAACTGTCACTCAGAAGTTGAAATAAAGAAGAGCTCAAGTTTATATTATTTAAAATTCATTAATTTATTACAAATTTGAAATATTACAATATATGACACATGGTGCATTCCTTCAAAACCGGATTTTTTTGCCACTTCCATTTACTTTGATTCTCTGAGAAATGTTGTAAAGGCATACGGTATTCACATAAAATTTTGACCACACATACACATTTTACTAGGGGGACAATAGTAATGGCCAAATTAGTTCTTTTTCCTATTACAAGATGAACAAAAGGCATATGTTAAAACCCGTTTATCATTACAAATACTCATTACGTTTTGCCTGCGGCTCTTGAGCATTTAGCTTCAGATCTTCTGGTTGAAAAGTCTTTCGACACTTTCTAAAAAAATTTCTTATTAGAAATGCTATAAGTAAAGCCGAAGGTATCATCTTTAGCAGGGAAATTTTTTATTTGTTATTTTCCAAAGTTTTTATTTCAATACTTCTATCCAATTTATGATGACAACATAACAATAATATGATAAAGTTGAAAGAATTTGGTGAAAATCGTTTGAAAACAAGTCATCACAAACAATTCTTTTTGGAAACGTGCTAGCCTTTATTATTCTTTTTAGAGAAAGTTTAAATTATGAAGCCCTATAGTATCTTAAGTCTCGATGAGGAACGTCTTCTGTGGTACGATCAAAGGTCCATAAATCCATCTTCTATTTGTCAGTTTTGAGGCCAGTAGTGGTCTATTGGTTATGGTATTGGACGAAGCTTCCTGAGTTCAAATTAGGGAAGACGTGCTTGGTGAGTGGCCTACTCAATCACTTAAAATAATTGAGAACCTGCATTCTGTTGAATAAGGGATCTGCGATGCGATTGCCTAAGGCGCGATACTTATCACGTCGTCCCGTATCCAGAAATGGTGCGTGCAGGCCAAAACTCTTCATGGAGTGTTGTAGAACCTCACCTTTACCGAAAGTTTTCAAGTATATTTAAGTACCAAGAACAGGGCTACAAATTGTGATGAACAACAATATTTTCTAAGATTCAATATGAACGCCATTTTCAATCTGAAATTCGAAGATGAACCATGTTATTCCCGACGTAATCTGATTGCATAAATTTCCAATAACACTAAGTTTATTTACAACACTAAATACATCCAGATTAAGATATATTTCAACAAAGAAATTGATGACATTTAACCATTTCCTAGAAAAATATGTTATCTTCTGTATGTGTTTTGATAATGACATTGGGATTACCCCAAAATGAGATTTCATTCCCTTCCGTTCTCCGCCTCGACAATCTTAAATACCCGTGCAAAATTTTGATCTGGTTAAATAAAAATCCCCATTCTTTTTCCCAGCAATTCATTACGGTAGAGGGCACAGCGAGGAGCTGTAGGCCTGCGTTGACTAGGCCTCTTTGCCAATAATAAACTTCAATTAAGCCAGGATTTATTCGCGCGAGTTTCGTAATAGGCTTACGTCGAAATACCGCGAAAGCGGCGGAAATAAATATGTTGCTCGTAATTGTTATTTAGCGTTCAGGAATTTGGGCCGCCGTACATACCTATTCTCCAGTTAATTGTTATTCACGAGTTTAATATCGGGCGTTAAATATATTAAATATTGGATTTCAATTTTTCTCAAGTAGACTTGTACTTAATTATAATTCATTTTTAATTAAGTTATCCACGTAGTTAGAGTAGAGTTATACATTTAAAGTTGTGAATATATCATCCAATTATATTCTAAACATATTGTATGGGATCACATCACAATAGATTCCCTGGTTTTTATTGCAAACATGTCCTAAATGACATGTTTAAAGAATCAAGATTGAAAATTTTAATTTAAAATAACTTGGAAGAAATATTGCTTTCATATTTATACAGGATTCTAAATGCGGTGTAGTTTTTTACAATATGAACAAGGAACTGTAATATTATGCAAAATATAAGATAATATGGACTTAGGACATGATCCAATTAACTATTTAGAGGATAGTGTTGCACCAAACCAACGGATTGCTTAATTTTATTTTATTGTATTCCTCAAACACGCGCGCCGAATTAATCAATCTATCATGAAATCTATTATGAAATGAAGAGTGATACTATTTACATCTTAATTTATAATTTGAAAAGCCCGCCTTCTTCACATATATATAGTTCCAGAAACAAGCACTAGATTGTGCTGTAGAGGCTACCTTACAGATCAGGTCCTTTATGACAATAAGAACGTGTCCAAACGAAGCTCAGACAATAGTAACTGTAACGATTTGTAGAGCTTTGGGTGAAGTTCACAACGATAAAATGACATCCCCGACAAGAGTCAACATTGTCGATTTATAACGCTTGAGTTGTGGATACGATCAGCTACTGTCTGCTGCATGTCGGTTGGAATTATTGCCAGACGAATTGATGATTTGTCATTTAGTGCAGTCTGCGAATTCGAAAGATTTCTCGCCAATGGGTCATTTAAAGCGTTTGCATCAAGCGAACCATGAATAAATTTTAGCACAAATGGAGAATTTGATAACTAGAAAAATAAAATAAAAAAAAAGTTAACAAAAAAAATCATTTAAAAATAATTTCTCTCTGAAAAATTGAACTTAAAATGCTAGTTGAAATTCTGAATGCAATCTAGCGCAAAGCCACCTATTTCGTGTGTATTTTTAATTAAATCTTATACGAATTATTTGTGCAGTGGTGCTAGTTTTAGCAAACCATTCGAACGAATCTAAAACTTTATTTATTTTGATTTCACTTAGTATGGAAGCTCTTCTGTAAGTGCTGGAATTTTCGATCTAGAGTAACGGCCGCTATTTATCTCCAACTGACTGGAAAAATAAACATAAACAGTGGGGGTATGTAAACATTTATGCTGGTTTGGGATGATATTTCAAATTGGAATTGATTTAAAATGCCGATATAAATTTTCAATTGCTAATATTGTAGTTTCAAAATAGGATTTTTATATTTGGAGAGTAAATATCTTTTGAAATATAATTTAAAAATTAATAAATTTTGTTTGTATTTCATGGATGCTTATGTATGTCCGTAACTGTGTGTTTTGCGGCTCACTATTAGGACCTTTAAATTTGTTAGAAAAGGCATGTACTATAAATATAAATATTTTGTTATTTGCCATAGAAATATTTCAGTTTTGAAAATAGTAAACCGATGAAATTCAAGTTGAAAAATTGAGTCTACTCTATGATTTGGGGGAATTGATTTTTGAAGTTCCAACATATTGTTGGTGCTTTTTTACGAGACATTGCCATAAAGGTGTGACAACAATGTTTGTGATATAAAAATCATAAAGTATTCTGTTTTTAGAAGATTGACAGCCTTGAGAGGGTATCCTGCTTTATAAGGCGGACATCCAGGCTTGGGTTTCAAAATTGTTCTATCATGTATGTGCGGTCGACGAGAAATCAATTGAGGACCGTTAATAAACACCTGTTGCGAAATAAATAGATGAATTGTGTTTGTGATGAGGCTTCTTGGTGTTGGACGAGAAGGTATCAATGTGTTTTGTGGACTTATGGACATATGTCAAGGCTTGGCGAAATCAGCATATGATTAAATAGTGCAGCATTTATACTTAGCGTCGAAATCAATGTTTGAAAGCGCCCGTAAAATTTTTCTAAACTGGTAGGCGTGATTACAGGAAAACTAGACAACCAATTAAAAGAACCAGGGCTTTTGTTAGCTTCAGTTGTGTTCTCTTCGATTTGAACTAAAAAGATTCATGAAAAAAACTTTCCCAACAACTTTTTTAGCAAGTTGAAATGATTTTCTTCCTGCAAAAATCACATTTATTTTCAAACCTGAGAAAAATTTTAAATTTCACAATCTTTGGATTTTTTTTAGTTCGCTTAGAAGAAAATATATGAGAATTAAAATTTTCTTTGTTTTTTTTTGTTTCAGACGAAAATTACGAGCTTCATTTCTCCCACCGATTGTAGACTGCAATTCCAAGGTGTTGCACAAATATGTATAAAAATCGGCTGCGTTTAAATATTTTTCTCTCAAAAAAAAATGTTTAATGTTCAAATATGCAATGCAATTCTCTAAAAAATTCGCTAGACTTGTTAATTTTTTTCTGTCCTAAAAAAATTCCCCCAAAAACGAATTATTAGATTTGATGTTGGATATTAGATATTGTTTTTATAAAGTCTATCTTAAATATATTACATAAATTGTTATCAGCTAAATCCTTACCTATTATAACAAGGTTATAGATATTGTAATTCATCGATATTTATTGTTCTCGAGTTGAACAATGAAATCGGTTTGGATGTTTATGAAAAATCTTAATATCCTCTTTCCTTTTTCGAAAAAAAATCTTCCAGGCGATTTTACAATGATTATGAATACAGACTGCAATTCCAGAGTTTTTGATAGATTTAGTGACTGATAGTTGTTCGATGTTTTGAGGAGCGCACTCACTAAAATAAATTCTTTTATTAGAAAAATTTCATTCGTTTGTTTGGGAATGGATGGCTTGGGAGTTCTACTATACTATTTTACTAGGCTTTTATTGCTCTGATAAGGTCAAATATAATTTTGTTTTTCTTTTACTTCGAATTAAATATATAAGGTAAAATTAAAATGCAATATTAAATTTTAAAAAAATAATCCGACACCCTAAAGGGGCACAAGGATAAGGAAAGAAGAAGAAGAAAAAAATAAATAAAAAGTTGTAGATTTGAGTCAAAAAAATAATAATGATTAGAGTTAAAATCTTGAAAAAAAAGAAGAAAAAAAATAAAAAAGGAGGCCCCCTTGAAAATGTAATTCTTAAAAATGTTTACAAAAAAATGATACAAATATAATTGGAGGACGGGCCCCATATTATTAGTTATTTTTTCAATTTTTATAAACACTTACATACATGTGTATGTATAACGAAAACAGGTATTTCTAATACTTAAGATTGTGAGTCGAAAAGAATGGTCCCTTTCTATTCTTATTCGTAGGTGAATGGAAAAGAATCATAAATGGGAACGATTTAAAGACTTTTTGTTGGCTTCGTAAAATTTTGCTCCTGAATTAAATAGGATTAAATTCGATTCTCGAACGATTCAAATGAGAACGAATAATTTTTTTTTGATTAACGAACCGAATTTCTCGGCACTCTGGTTGTTTTTAAACAAAGTATGTTTGGACTTCCGGAAACTCAGAGTGGATTTAGAAAAGGAGGGTGTACCCAAGATCACATATTTCTATTGAAATAACTTATTGACAGAACTCTCGCCACAGGAAAAATAGCATATCTCGCCTTCGTAGATATAGAAATGCATTCGATAAGGTACCGAGATGAAAAATCTGTGAATCGCTAGAGCAAAGAAGAGTAAGTACAAAAATTATTAGAGTAATCAATAGTACTCGTATGTACAGCAGAAATATGAACAGAGGTTATAAGTAAGAATGGAATGTCCGAAATATTTACTTCAAAAGAGGAAGTTAGACAAGGAGGTAGCTTAAGTCGGCTACTTTTTGTCACCTTCATGGATGAAATAATAAGGGAGATAGAAAAAGGAAGCAAACCACTATACATTGAGTACAGAAATTTGGAAAGAATTGGTGTATCTCATTGTCTTTGCGGATGATGTGGCTATAATTACAAGAAGTGGAGAAGAGCTAGAAGATGACTTAAAGATATGGAACGAGGTGCAATTAAATAACGGGAGGAGGATGAACAAATCAAAGGCAAGAGTGATGATAATATCGAAACAAAAGAAGGAAACAGAAATAGCAATAAAGAATGAACAGATAGAACAAGTAAGCAACCTTCAATACCTAGGTGTAACGCTCGAAGAAACAGGAAAACACGGAATAGACATTGGCAACAGAATTGGAAAAGCAAATAGGATGTACTATGCGTTGAATAAAGGTTTCTTAAACAAGCAAGTAGTGTTGTCACAATTACGTACGGTTGCGAATCTTGGATATTGACGAACCAAGAAAAAAGCAAGATCAGAGCAGCAGAGGTGAAGTATTTGAGAAAAGTGATGGGAGTATCAAGAATAGACCACATTAGGAATGAAAATATCCGGAAAGAACTAAATATTATACCAATGGAAGAATTTATTAAGCAACGACAGCTCGGATTGTGGGGGAATTTGCAAAGAATGAGCAACTCAATGCTGGTGAAGAGGGTGTGGGAATCAAAAATACAAGACAAGAAGAAACGAGGTAGGTCAATACAAGCATGGGATAACATAGTGGGAAAAATTCTAAAGAAGAAAGGATCAGAATGGAATGAAGCAAGAAAACTGACAAGCAATAAGGAGGAATGGAACAAATTTATAAAGAATTAATGAAATAGATTAGGTTAATTAACAACCCTACACCCAATGGGTATAAGGGCATGATTATATATATACATATGTTTGAACTTAAAAATTTCATGATCAAAATTGATTACGTCTACAATTTTCGCACCACAAAAAAGCTTTTTAGTTTGTGAAATATACCTACATGCTTTCATATATATATATATATATATTTTTAGTGTTCTATTGCTATTAATATGAATACTTCCATTTAGCCATTTAGGACTAAATGGAAGTTATATGGTAAAAAATGAGTTTCTAGTTTTCCTAGGATAAATTCAATGTAATGTTATTTATGCATTTTTGTTTAACTAAGGTGTGAATTTATATGCTCTATAATTAATTTTGATAACAAATCTGTATTTTGCATTTATCGTATTTCCAGTTATGTATGTAATGTGCACACATATGTATGTGTATGTGTTATTCCAAATAGTTGCTAGGTATTTTTATTCATGATATTTATATACCGGGGTCTTTTTATTTCACTACACATATGTAAATCTTTTTCTATATAAATTGTGAAACGCTAGTGACATACTAGGCAACCAATTATACGTTTACGATGCGCCTGTGCTATGACGCGGCTACCATGTTCGTAACAGATCTATTTTAAAGGATCTACTATAATTTATTTATTTTTTGTACGAAAAAATTAAACTTCTCAGCATATCATGAAAATTTTAATTCTACTGTAAAACTGTTAAAATGCATTACGAAGGTATAGGAGAATCTGATACGGAAATATTATTTGTACTGGCAAATCAGAGCTACGAACAATTTGATTATGTTTCTAAGAAAGAGTTTCCAAAAAATTTCAACTTGGAGTGAAGAAATTGTTTTATTCTAACGATTAATTAAAAAGGACAAACGAAACAACATAACATAGGGGAAGTGATTTCACTTCACTTGACAGCATGACTTTACTTTTCAGGCAACCCCAAAGACAAATCGGGTGATAGTTTGAGGGTACTGTGTTCGTGTTAGGTTTTGTGCGTGAGGATTTTTACGGGATCAATAACTGATGGATTAGTGGGAAGGATATTTAGTATTTTTCAATGGATACATGTAGGATACAAACAAGAAGTTCTGAGAGTTTAACTGATCACTCACTATCCTTACGAAATTGTTAACATTTATTATGATGTAGAAGAATTTGGTTAAATTTTTAACACAGCAAGTGTAAAATTCCAACATCGGATGAAGAAATTATTTTATTCTAACGGTTAATTAAGACAAACAAAACAATTCATTTAATAAATTGCACATTGTTTCGCAAAAATCTGTTCGCTTTATGTTATCTAGGATGCGACAGAGAGGCCATTTTATATGGGTCCAATTTAAGAAAAACATTGAAGACACCAAGAAACAAGGTACATACATTAACTTAGGTTTGCTATTGTTAAGTTGTTTATATCATCTCTTTCGCCCACCCTATTGCTGTAATAAGCAATTATCTTATTTTTTATTTTTATACTGCCGCACAAAATATTTGTATATTACATTGGATAAACATAATTAATAACAGTCTTCTGGCAAAATCATGGTTGTCGACAGTCTTTTTAAAAGCCGTATATACAGACAACAATAAAGTAAATACTCATTAAAATACGCGACGCGAAAAAGCGGGCTACACTTTTACGTTGTATTCGCCCTAGCAAAATGGAGCACCCTCATTAACGTCAGAATTGATAAATTTCTCTTAACACAAAACATAATATTTAACGGGGTGGCGGCGATGGGAGCTTAAGTAACCCGTTCCGGAAAATAAACCGGAGCGAAGACTCCAGGACGTCATTAATTTTCATTGTAAACTGCCGGGGTAGGTAGGTAGGTGAAATAAAATCGCGAAAAGTTGAGTGGAGCGCGCAAAATGCAGGGTATCATCGCGTATCTCTTCGCGTTTTTATTGTGCATGCCGTGACACTAGGCGGCTACAGTAATTACTCGTGTAGATGTTCATTTACTATGTCACCGCTGAACGGAAAGAAAAATAAGGGAAAATGAACACCGAAAAAGACTAAGGAGGGAAACCAAGTGTGGGGATCACTTCCGGAAATCTGAAATTAATATGAAACGTAAATTCGTCGCGAGAATTGGATGCTTGTCAAACGATATGCATTGAAATAGGAACAAACTTGTTAAATACGGTAAACGAAGCGTTACGCGAGTCGAACTTCATAAGTTTATTACCGAAAAGACGAGAACATTCGGCAAATCTTTCATAAATAGTAACCTAGGTCGATAAAAACGCCAATAATTGTTTTTCTTTTTCAAAATTTACAGTTACTTTATTCATCAGTTCGGGCAATGCATCGACCGTACCTAAAATCTCAAATAAGATTGCAGAAAACGAGTTCTTTACTAAATTTTTTGAGATCAGACATAACTATAGTGGATATTCTAAACAAAAAGGTGTTGGAAGAAATAAATCATACAATATAGAGTTCATCCGCATTTCATTTGGGTTTAATCAAAAGCTAAAGAGCACTATATACTTACGAGTTGTGATAATAGAAATGTTAAAGCAATAAACCATAAAAAATTATTTTATCAAATGTTGGAAGTGACCTCTACCAACTTCTTGACAGTATCCGAGACGATACTGAAATTCCTGCAAAACGTTATTAAATACGTTAGATTCTATCAATCTCATTTCGTCTCTTATTGTATTCTTTAAGTCTGCGATGTTGTTTGGTCGGTTAATGTAGACCTTACACTTAAGATAACCCCACAGAAAATAATCTAAATGGGTCAAATCTGGAGATGTGGCCGGCCTCTCAATTGGACCCCGTCGACCAATCCATCGTTCAGGGAAAACGGTATTGAGGTACTCACGCACAGGGCAAGTATAATGGGCCGGAGCTCAATCTGGCTGTTACAATAAGAAATCGTTTAGTGTGTCAAGATCATCTGGATCGGGGTATAAGGTGATAAGACATGGTACTAGGTCATCTTCAAAAAAATATCTGTCGCGGTTTAAGTCCCATCAAAGAAAAAGTTCCCCAAAATCTTGTTTTCAACAATGCCTGCCCAAGCTTTAATTTTTTGAGGATATTGAATATGACATTCCATTATCCAGCGGGGATTTTCGATATCCCAATACCGACAGATTCGCTTGTTTACACCGCCACACAGCGGTTCAGGGCGATTGTTATTATTTATCAACAAGCAGCTACAAGTTCATATTTAGTATACATAACCCCGGTAGTCTATATAAGCCTCCC
>JARFOC010097617.1:0-12851 GCA_031763485.1 Osmoderma eremita | reverse complement strand
ACTGTAGCTGTATTTAATTAGTTATTTATTGTAGCTGCTATTTATTGTGACGTATTTTACACTTTTTGTCTTTAAATAAAACATCTATTATTATTATTATTATTATTATTATTATTACTTCGGAAAAGGCGGGAATACTATTATAGGAAATCCTTGTGAAATAAAAATGAAATTTAGTATTACTTCTCTTAAATTAAAAATATTATTTTTGTATAATGTGGGCAAAGAATAAATTAGATGCAGTAAATCTAATAATTTCTAATCAAAATAAAAAATAAAACTAGTGTAACATTATCCCGCATTAAACTCCATCGTGACATAACGAGGAAGCAACACGAATGGATTAACAGCCCGCACATCCTTTAATTAAATTGAAAAACCAGTCCACATATACACACACACGCACTGCATTCCCATATTCAGATCTCTGCCCCAGATTTCTGGCATGAGCTACGAGGTGACGCGTTGAAAATAATTGGCGGTCCCTACTACCGACTGGTTATCCGCCCTTAATTGTATGCCGATCTGACTTGCATCCCTTCTGATTGCCCTTCGTGTCGTGTCAATTAAAGAAATGATAGACCTTCGATAGCCACCCTGTTCGTTCTTCAATTCGAACGTGTTGCGGTCACTGCAGAATTCATTGATCCTTAATTTACCACAGCAACATTGCGGTACTGTTCCTTACATATGTATAACATCGTCGTTCGAACAGCCCATGGATACATTAGGAATCTACCCAACGTATGGAGCCACCATATAACAGTACACGATTACCAGCAACATTGTGAGCAACGAATTAAATCGTAATTATTAGTCGAGAGAGACAAGATAAATTTCCCGGTGTATGCGGTGTATTAAGGGCCAGAACGCCCAGACGTCCAGACAGGAAACGTTTTACTTGTTGCACTTCCAGCGACCAGTATTTTCATGACATATTATAACGATTAGAGAGGCGAGCGTTTTTGCTGCCGGCTCCCATGGAAACGCTAATTAAATATGTTCTTGTATACTTACCTGCGTGGCCGTAAGTAAGTACAGTTAGGTGTTAAACGAACACGCGGAGAACTTACATCTAGATTGCATACAATGTGGAGGAAACTGGACGACGCTGGCTGGTCTATCCGGGAGCCAGACCCTGGAAAGTGCCAGGAAGGACTATCCGAGTCACTTTGGGTGACTACCGTCTTCACTTCCGCTTTCTCCTGTTAATTGATGATTATGTATTGCTCAGACGGCAGTCTGGTCTTATTAAATTTAATTTGACAGTGCCAGTTAGAGGTGTCTAACGCCTAATTGTGATGACGGCCGATTTGGTGTGATTAATATTTAGTTCGGTCCGCATTAGCGATATAATCGGTCTTATTTGCCTAAACGAGCCGTTAAATCATGTCTCTCCCGTTAATGAATCGCCAATTTGTGTAACGAAGCACATTTGTCAATCTCGCGCTAGCAATAACGACTTAGTTTTGGTTTCTATGCATGATACATAGATCATACTCTTCATTTCCCTTGCTTATCTTATCTGTAATTTGTTTAATACTTGCATTTTATTTTAACTAAAGATAAATAAATAAATAAACGTTTATTGTGTAGTAGACCACAAGACCATAAGACAAGTCACAAGCAAAATCAAAATTACAATTAATTCACAAGGAAAATAATAATAGTAAAGAAAAAATACATTAAATTAATCATACACGCGAAGCTTCTTTTTTTTAAAGTATTATTGCAATTTAAATAAACAGACTCTTCGGATTAATTAATACTTTGTGCGGGAGGAGTAATCCGAAAAGTGTGTTTATTGTGCTGCCCCACAGTCCTTGCAATCTCTCCTGATTATTGCAATTTGCTAAATACTCTTCTGTTTAAGTGTTTCACTGCATTCTTAAATTGTTTTGAATTACCAATTAACTTGATAGAAGCTGGCAAAGCATTAAACAATTCAATTCGCATAGGCTGGGGGATCTTTCTGAAGTAACGCGTTGATGGTGGGGGAATGGACAGCGTGTCTGTACTTCTGATGCTAGATTTATGAAGATCGTCAAAGAATTGGGAAATTATTGAAATTATTGTATACGGTGGATGTCAGGTTATTAAGGTACATTTGTAAATCACAGACAGACTATTTTATTAATACAAATCAACCATACGCTAGGTAAACTGTTAGCTACTTTTCAACAGAATCGCCGCCAATGTTAAGGCACTTATCTCAGCGAGGCATAAGCTTGTGTGAACCCTCTTCGTAAAAGGTGCGATTCAAATTCGTAAAATACTGTCGTACTTCCTCTTGAACTTCGTCGTCGTCTTCAAACCTTTTACGCGACAAAAGCGCTTTTAACGACCCAAACAAATGAAAATCAAAAGGAGCCAACTCTGAACCATGGGGGGATGGACAATAACGTCCCAATTGTGTTTCTGAAGCCAGGCCTTCGTCTGATTTGAGGTGTACGGTCTTGCGTTGTTATGCAACAACCTGATTCCTTTCGTCAACCTTCCTCTTCTTTTCTGCTGACCTGGCTTTGTGTAGTTTTTCCAGAATTTGACAATAAATATCTCTGTTGATTTCCGCTTTCTCTGGTAAAAACTCTATGAGCAAAATGCCTTGCATATCCCAGAATACAGTTGCCCTTGTCTTTTTTTAGACTGCTGAACTTTGAATTTTTTCGGTGTTGGTGAACTCGTATGCTTCCACGTCATCGAGTTTTTTCTTTTGATTCGGAGGTGTGATGGTGTACCCACGTTTTGTCTCCTGTAACTATAGACTCTAGAAATACGTTTTCTTGACGATAGCGCGTTAAAAGCTTTATTGCTGCTGGCATTCGTTGCATTTTGTGTTGGTCGGTCAACAGTACTCTTCTTGCGGACACTTTTCGATAGCCTAATTCAGATACGATTTCACTAACAGAGCTTTTAGTAACGCCGGCCAGTAGAGTAATTTCCCATATTTTCAACCGACCATCTTCTCGAATCAGCATATCGACTAGAGATGTGTCGTTCCGGCCGGAGTCGGTACAAAAGAACGAATCCGAACATGGAACTAAAAGGAATGACTCCGCAGTTTGCACCGATATCGGTCCGACACCCCTCATACATACATATGTCACTATGTCCAGAATTATACAACGACGTAACAGTTAGAAGAAGTGTTTTTCGCCGCCATTGTGTAACGTAAAAAGTAACAAAAACTGTTTTTATGATTTGCATAATTCCCGTCCTGTCTAAGTATATTGTATAAAAACTAATTCACCCACCATCAAATCTGAACTATCTCTTACTTGCCTTTATAACTATCGGGATATTTTCAATGCTCTAAACATAGCTTTTTACCTAGATTAGGCTTCTTAGTGCTAATACAAGAAAATGCATGCGTGGAAAGAGAACAAATTCTGCATTATGAAGTTAACTAAATCAAGAGTAAGCAAAAAAAACATAGTTTGTATGGATATAGCATCAAATATCAGAAATACGTCGAGCTTGTAGATCAAAAGCGTCTGGTTATCGATTAAATGGGGAAGTGTACACAGAATAGGAACAATAATGGATATAACATCAAATATCAGAAATACGCCAAGCTTGTAGATCAAAAAGGTCTGGTTATCAATTAAACGGGGAAGTGTACACAGAATAGGAATAATAAAGCTCACTATTAATAAAAAGTGGTTTCGGTGTTGGTCAATCTCGATATTATTAAAGGATGTCTTTGATTAGCACCAACTCTTTTCAATGCTACTCTGAAGATGACAGTAGACTAATTTCCGAAACCTCCGATATTATCAAAACAAAACATTGGAATATGAGGCTCAATCATTTTTGGGTAACAGGTGTTCAGTGCAATGTGACATTCCGTACATACAATCACTCGCAAAATTGAGCGTACACCAACCAAAAAATAAAAGCAGCCGGGTTTTGCAAAAAAATATTTATATAACAAGAAATACAAGTAATATTTCAATACATGTACAAATTCAACTACACGATTACTGTCAACAAAAATAAAATGCAATGATATTTACATCCCTGTTATGAAAAACTGAAAATAAAGACATATTATGCTACCGCAAAATTAAGCGTACATTTAAGTTCCATTTGCATCAGTACTTGGTACTCTAACCTTTGGCTTCAATGACAGCTTGTAGTCGTTGTGGCATAGAGCCTACAATCTTCTATGTCACTGTCTGGGAAATATTTTCCCAAACTTTCATTATTTCACGTCGCAATTCCGCCTTGTTGCTAGAGTTAACATCCTTCATACGTTTCTATACTTCATCCCGCAGGTGCTCAATCGGATTTAGATCAGGGGATTGAGGGAGAGTCTGCAACAACCTTGGCACATTATATATTAACCACTGCCTGACTATATATGCGGTAAGCTTAGTGTCATTATCTTGCTGAAAATAATAGACCCGTGGCATACCGAGTTTTATAGCTGAAGCTCTCAGAATTTTCTTAAGTTTGTCAAGATATTTTGTCTTGTCCATAATACCGTCAATGAATTCCAAATTTCCGGTGCCTCCAGCTGCCATACAGCCCGAAAATAGTATGGAACCACCTCCAAGCTTGACAGTGTGTTGAATGTGTTTCTGGGATAATTTTGTTGGCGGCTGCCTCCATACCATTTGCTCACCGTCGGAGTCAAATAAATTAATATCATTGCATTGTATTTTTGTTCACAATAATCGTGTAGTTGAATCTGTACATGTATTGAACTATTACTAGTATTGCTTGTTATATAAATACTCTTTTGCAAAACCACGCTGCTTTTATTTTTTGGTTGGTGTACGCTCAATTTTGCGAGTGACTGTATATAGTCCTTAGTGTTCTGATTTTTTCTTAAATACTTTAAGTTAAATGCGCTTTTTAAATTAGTATATAAACTGAACTTTAGATAACCACACATATTTTTATTTACGGATTTGTTTTTCTCATACTATTCAAATCACTCTAAATTATATTTAATCTCTAATTAAAAATCAAGTTTATTATTTTCTTTCTGAACCTTGTCTATTTTCCTGAAAATTAATTTCATAATACCTACTGTAATTATCATGTCTTTCAAGCGATGACTGCTAGGGCGCGGGTCCAACAAACATTAAACATAACAGACTCTTAGCGCTGGAAATACAAGTAATATAGTTCATCAGATATATATTTTAAGCCAAATATTCATCCCACTATTTTATTGCACGATTTCCTTCAGCAGTGGAAAGAATTAACAATACCCTGACTCTTTTTTTTTCTAAATAAATACATTGTCATGAATGGAAATGAAATGAGATGTTATTAGATAATAATAGGTAACTGTAGTAACTTGCGCGTGACTTCACAGTTAAAAAGGAAACAGTTGCCCGTGCACACATACAGACCATATAGATGAGAATTAAACCTCACATTTTCGATTAACGAAGACTCATGGACAATAATCGCGTTCTAAACAAATCGAAATGAGGCGGGCGAGAGGCAAGAAAAACAGCAGGCAAGCACGTAACGTTTGCGATATACACACAGCTAGTGATAGAGATATTTATTATTTATACATACAAATAGATACAGGCCGGTATTATAAACGCTGATTCATGCTAGGATAATGTACGTTGTGTATACGTAATTCATTCATTCATTCATGTCTTCGTTCTGGCGTTCTCGCTCCCAAGAAGTTTATTTACATATATCATTGTAATAATGTATTTACGTCGCAATGAACTTATCTTGTCAAAATGTTACTTCATATCTATCCCTGATTGGATAAAATTATACAGATCTGTTCAAGTTGAGTACGAGGTGTATGCAATAAGTCAGATAATCCTTTGGGTATTTCATTTTTTTAATCTGTAGAATTAGAAAATATGTCATTTTTCACTAATTAAGGAACGGTTGTCCAGATATATGCGCAAAACATGCATTTTTAATGAAAATTTCATAAAAGACCTCGAAAACTAGGGGGTTTTCGACGAAACGGACCCAATATTCGTAATCTGCGGGTCGAAATGGTCCTACTAGAGTATAATTGAAGGCGATTTATACGAATAAATCTTGGGATAATTTCTCAAAATATTCCCCTTGGGTTTTTTCGGAATCACGTACTCGCTCCAAATGACTTGTATTGCACATGAAAATCTCGGTATCGGGGCGTAGATTACGAATATTCCATCGAAAATCCGATATCTCTAACGATTGTCCCCAGATATATGCGAAAAACGTGCATTTTTTTATGAAAATTTCATAAAAGTGCCTATAACTCGGAAACTATGGGGTTTTCGAAGAAACGGACCCGATATTCGTAATCTGCAATGACAATGACCACCTGTATTCATCTTTACTCTTTGTTGGCGATACTACTATCATTGCCAATTAAAGTTGCTCTCATGTAGAAGGTATAAGACATACTATTTAGAAAATTTGACAAGCTACTTCCAGCATTATTTCATTAGTTAATACAACAATTTGCAACGCAAGCCTTGTTTTGATTCATATTAGTAACTTAATCACTAAGTTAACTAATTCGAATCCCATATCAGAAAAGGTAAAACATCCTTGTATTAGATGTTTTACCTTTCCTGATATGGGATTCGAATTAGTTAACTTAGTGATTAAGTTACTAATATGAATCAAAACAAGGCTTGCGTTGCAAATTTTTCACAAATGGTAGGTATTGTATAGTGATTGTAAATTTACCGATATTTTCATTTACCGGTAATTCGGTAAATGAAAATGAAAATACCGCTTTAAATTTTTTTCTGATAAATAAAAATTAGGTGATAAAAAATATAAGTCATTTTGATTTCCATTTCACATTTTTTAATTTCAAAGATATAGCACATAAAAATTAAAGTACTATTCTAAACAAACTATAATAAAACTTATGGAAACAGAGATAAAATAATACAGAAAAATAAAAATACAAGGGAAATAATATATAGTACCTATTAGGTAGTAGGTACTACCTAATATCATTACTATTTTTTTTAAATAACTTTAAAAAAACTTAAATTATTTAAAGGCTTATCTCCTAACCTTGATCTAATTTTTGTACAAAATAATCCAGATCCCGAGAATACCCTTTCTGATTCAACACTTGTTGGACAAATGGTCATTGAATAATCAAATACTATTTGAATATACTTCTCCCGTACTTTTTCTTGGCGGAAGTACCCTAATTCTTTTTTACTTTTTGTGTCCAATCTTTCGTGTTTCTTGCTTGTCGTACTGATACTTTTTGACATTCTGTTTTTTGTTTGATAAGGTCATACAGTTTCTGCTTCATTGATAATTCGACATTAAGTGTAGCTGTAGAAGTATCAATATTTTCGTTATTTGACTTTGAATTGGAATCCAAATCAGAATCATTTAAGTGACTCTGACTACTATCAACAATAATTGAAAGTATTTCAACAATGGCTTTGATTATGGTTGCTTTACTGTTTATATAAAAAATGTCATAATTTTCTTGATCCGACAAAACCAAATTAGGGTCTGTCAAATAGTGTAATATGTCTGAATTCAAAGTCCTTATCTCCTTTATGCTATATATCAATGCTGACTTATTTTTTTTAATTTCTACACGATTTTTTTAAATTTTTTTGTTGAGAGTTTTTTCATTCCTCCTGTTTCCACTTCTGTTTCATTCCATTCGGTGGAATAGGGGTTATACGTTTCTAATCAACAAAATTTGTCAGTTTCTCTATTAAAGGGCATTACAGCGGCTCTCAATCTCAAGAAAGTTTAAATTAAAATTAAACAAAAAACATTTCCCATAAAATTAATAATTGGGTATATTGGTACTTACACTTACCCGTTTTTTAAATATTTTCAATGTCCCTTTAGACCTTTAAATATCTATAAACACAATATTTTGTAGATAAAAATTTCTGGTATTGATTTTTCATTTACCGAATTACCGGTAAATTTTTGTAATTTACCGGTAGGTTTACCGAACGTTTTTTGTCAATTTACCGGTTAACCGATATACCGGTAAGCCGGTATACAATCCTTAGTATTGTAGGTATTGTCACGGAATATCACGGTATCGTCACGACATTCTGTGGCAACTGTACAAAGCTTGTCGTTAGTTTAAATTCACATTAGTTTAAATTGTAAAGGCGCGCTCTGATTGGCTCCTTGAACTTAAAATTAAAAACTACTCGCGCACTCCGATTGGCCCCTTCCGTTTACAGGATTGGAATTATTCCTATTTCTGGAAGTTCTGTTTCGCTCCAGAATATTCCAGAACGCCAACGAAATTTGATTATATAAGGAACTGTGTAAATAAGTAGTTTAGTTTAACTTGTCCCTGGTGTATCGAGGGCCTTGTATTGCCAAGAGATGTCTTTGAAAATATGATAATACATAACACCCTAAATAATAATTTGCTTCTTTTACGTAACAAAAACTAATTCCAACTACAGTTTTTTTTTTAAATAACAGTAGGTACCCTCTGTATATTTTTACATTTTTACATGCCTTTGCAAAATACATACAATTGAGTTATGATGGTAATTATATAATACAAAATAGAATACGGTGGCTTAAAATAGTAAAAAATAAAAAATACCCTTACCACTTAGTTTAGTTATATATCGGTTCCTTATCACCTTAATGAAAGAAGAACTCTAGATGCGTATTTCGGCAACTAAGTTGTCATTCTTGAACCACTTGAATAATACTTAACTTAGTGTTATGGTGGAAGTTGGTATAGCCAACTAATCTTCAATTCTTGAAAACCAATTATCTTCTGGAAAAGACCAATTTAAAAATGGAAAATAAGCCAAATATCTTTTAAAATACTTAGTCGCCATCCGCATTAGCGTGGAAAACTTGGCGGCAGATACGCGACGCTTTGCGAGCTGGAATGTGTATCATTGTTTTCAATTAAGCCATCTACACGAGCGTGTTTAAAGTTAAAAACTTACGTTCGAGTCGGTCGCTGCGTTTTCTACGCTCGTGTTGATGGATACTTAATCTGAGATAAAAAATGCAATTAGCGCTAACGAAAATACATTTTTCTCTAACAGAAATTAACGTTGCTGCATTACTTTTCAAGTACACTGTGTAACTTATAATAATCTTTGATGTCTACTAATATTAAAAATACATAAATAATTCCTGATTTGATGTTTAAAATTTGAACTATTTATAGATGTGATAGCAAACTATTGTGATTTTTTGTACATTTTATTTATATAACATCTTAATATTTTCTGTTTATATTTTTACAACGCAATATTTTGTATATTTGTTTAGTATTTGGGTGTCAAAATATTTTTGATACATTACCGCTCTCGCATCCGCTTTAATAGAGATTAAACAAAGATTATTACTTTAAACGATTTTTTTTTGTGTAAATTATATACTAGAATGCGATTTTCAATGATTGAAGTTTTATCTTTTTAAATTTAAGATTAAGATCTATTAGACACAAGATCTGTAATACAGTTGTTTACGCTCTTGTGATTTTATTTTGAAGGGGTGATTAAACATCTGAAAATAAGGTCATTAACGTAAAAATATCTTGACGAAGTTGCATAATAAGAGAGATATAGATGTTTTAAAAAAAAATGCAATTTTTATTTTTTTTAAGTAGTGACTAACCACCATTAAAAAAAGGTTTTTAACGCTAAAACGATTGATCAACAACTTGTGCAAAGTAAATGTAAACAATAGGTTATTAGTGAATTTTTTACTACGTAGGCTGATGTCTGTAGTTTTTCCTATCTGTCAATCTGTTTCATTAGTTGTCACTGCATTGCTGGTTTGACGTAAAATTTTCCGAATAAATCCTAATAAAGAAAGTAAAAATGGTCCATCGCACCAACAGTGAACACGTTGACATGTTGTTAATTTATGGGGAAGTACGCCAGAATTCTGCTGCTGCAAGTCTATTGTACGCTGAGCGGTTTACTAACAGGCCAACACTTATTCCACAGAAACTCACCGCTCTAGTAATGCGTGCACGAGAAACTGGTGTACTGCGAACACGTCAAGGTCGAGATGATGGTCCGGGCCGACACCAACGAATTTTGGATGTCGAAGAAGAAGTCTTAAATCTTGTCGAAGCAGATCCTTCTAGTAGTACTCGCAAAATATCTCGCCAAGTAAATGTATCAAATTGAATTGTCTGGCGAACACTGCGCGAGAATCAATTGTATCCTTTTCATATACAAAAAGTACAGACTTTACAACTTGAAGATCATCCTTTACGTTTACAGTTTTGCCGATGGTTTCTACAAAAACATGTAGAAACTTCAAACCTTTCTTCCATTGCATTGGCGACTGATGAAGCAACGTTTACACGTACCGGCATAAATAACTGTCCTAATACTCATATTTGGGCTGTGGAAAATCCACATTCTGTTCGTCGTCATCATTTCAATACATTTTCGATAAACGTTTGAGCCGGACTGGTCAACGGACAACTTATTGGCACATTTGTGTTGCCCAATCGAATGAATGGATATGACTACCTCTTGTTTCAGCAAAATCATATGATGAAACTATTGGAAGAAGTTCCTTTGAATGTAGGTCGGGAAATGTGGTTTCTTCACGATGGCACACCGCCGCATTTGAATCGTTTAGTTCGCCAACATTTAGATAATGTGTTTGAAAATAAGTGGATTGGTCGAGGTGGTCCTATGCCATGGCCTTCTCGTTAACCCGACCTTAACCCCATTGCTTTCTGCTTATGGGGCGTTATGAAGACTATGGTATACCAACGACATAATTGATTTAGATGATCTTAGTAACCGCGTTGAGGCTGCTGCGGCGACAATTCGACGGCAAGACCAAGGCCTAGTAAATTAAGCCGATTCATGGATACGTCGAGCGAGACTTTGCGTTCAACAACACGGCGATAACTTTGAACAACTAGTGTGAAGTAGGTTCCATGAAAAACAAAAAAAATGTTTAAATTAATATGCTTAATCTCCACTTAAAAATAAAAAAATAATAAAAACCACAATTTTTTTAAAACATTTATATCTCTCTTATTATGCAAGTTTTTTATAAATATTTTTACGTTAATGACCTTATTTTAAGATGTTTAATCACCCCTTGAAAGAATCACAAAATCGTAAACAGCCTGTATAATACATCTACTAATGCTTAAAAAAGCACCAGTTAAGACCAAAAAATCGCACAGTTGAAGATCTGAGTATAGTTCTCTTCGTTGAAGGAAAACATGTTTTGTACTTTATTTGTGTTTAATCACCCCTTGAAAATAAAATCAGATGACCGTAAATACCCTGTATAGGACGCCTAACATGAACCCTTTCTATTTATTTTGATTTATTTATTAAGATAGAAATCAGTCGATAGAAGAAGTTTCAAACTTTGATTTAACAAAACCATGTTTTTCTGAAGTAAAGTATAATCAGATACTGTGAATATTCATCAGTATACCTAAAAGCATTGTAAATCAGCGGCGATGAAAATATCGTTTAAAGAAACAACAAAAAGGGGCCTAAGGGTGATCCATGTGGGACACCGCAATAAACTATATTATTGGAATCAAATTAACGATGTTTTTTTTTTCGTGAAAACTGACACGTATTTTATAAGGTATAATTCCTAACATAACAATCTTTAATACTGCGCAAATTCCACGATATCATAATAGGAAAACATAAAATAATCCTCATTTTATTAGAACAAAACTAAAGCGTATACAGTAATTAGATAACGCCCCTTTATCAATTAATCTGTTTTATAAAACACATCCGGTAATTTTGTCTCAGCAAGAAACGGTAGCTACCCAAGATCAGGTTTACAATAACGTAAAGATAGCGCCAGCACGATACGATTTAATTAAACGACACCTCCCTTATCAAATCGTTTTCTTTGAATCTCCATACGAAGGTCGCCGCTTCGCAGGTACTCCGCCTTGATAACCTGTTACTCTGCTTGTTATTTAACTTATTTTATTAATCTCAGCGTTTTCAAATACAGCCGTCCATCGCTTCGCTGTGGGAACTTCCTCTCTGTCACGTAGGGACGAGGTTATTATTGATACGTTTTACGTTGACACGGATTAGCATACGTTGATGGTACACGACTGTCAGTATTCGCATATTGTGATCCAGAGTCAGAAAGCATCGAGTGTATTATTAGATTGCTCTCGATTTAAACTTCTAAACAACCTGTCGACTAGCGCGAAATTGTGTATCGAACAGGTTAGTTTACAACGATATCGATAAGATCGTACGTCGCGAAGATAAATTGTTTTCCGCATCGATTAGTTGTTGAGATGTCAGAAGCGAAATTGTCGTCACGCCTTGCTTGTATGTAGTAGAGACAATTATCAGAATTCGCTACAATCATCATCTGTGGATGAAGTTATAAATAATTAATGCCGGAAGGACGTATTTAAAATTTTGTAATGAAGAAATGAACTATAGCGATTAACACCCTCCGAGAAAATTTTAGAAAGTGATCTCATGGTATGTACATTTGTTAAGTAAACTGTTATAATCAACACCTCTTGGTGGATTTTGGCCATCAATTTTAAAGGATGGATATTTGAGAAAGCGGAGTTGAGCCCGCTCAAGTGACAATTGATGGAACATGTACACCATATTACACCACCCAAGACCGTAACTAGGGGGGGGGGGGGAGGATTACTTTGCCGTTATGTAAAATACTGCAGACAACTAATTGTGATCCAATAGAAGCACTAAAGCCTGTAGATAATATTCTTACTTTAATAAAACAACAGCGAAGGGATATGGAAACAGTGTTTGTCAAAATTTTTAAAAAGGCGGAAAAGCTTATGATGAACAAATCAAAATTCCTAGGATAACTGCTCGCGCCAAAAATCGAGTAAATGTGCAGGCAGCTTCTGCAGAAGAATATTATAGAAT
>JARFOC010097606.1:0-12851 GCA_031763485.1 Osmoderma eremita | reverse complement strand
TGTGGGCCGATTATAATTTTATAAACTTCATGTAAACAGAACATTTTGACATTTACAATTGTCAATAGATTAGAAATACCACCCATATGATAGTATTTTTAGTATAGTACTTAACTTGACACTAAAGTATTGACTTGATTCAGGTGTACAAAATTTATGACGTCATGGGTAAAGAACCATTGGACGAATAGTAATGAAAGAATTAAACTAATGATGCACACGTCCACAAATATATTTCAAAAACTGACTAATAACAATCAACTGCTTTTACATGGGGATACTGCATTGCAGTATCTTTAATATTAAGAAAGTTACCCATATTATCTTCGTATATGGGTAACTTTCTTAATATTAAAGATACTGCAATGCCTGTGTACATATTCTGTCATATACCAACAAATAAGAGGATCTCGAATCATTTATATAAGATGTTGTTTATGATTGAAATAAGAGTTAACCTATAAAAAGTAGTATATCATTCACCACTCTCAATACATGGTTTCATAATAAATCAACTAATTATCAGTCGAATTTACCTTGAATTGGAAGAGTCAAGAAAGAAACGTGTAGTATATTTTCTCCTCGCATTATAATAGGTTAATAAATTTTCCATAGCACAAAATATGTACACATACATACATATCTATAGAACGTTTTGTTTGCTATTCGTGAATGAGTTATTAACATTACGCTAAAACCTAAACGAAGTGATTTATACGTATTTAAATAAACGGGAATTAAGAATAAGATCTGGGAAATGTATGGAAAGGAAGGTTGTACAACAAAGAACAAAATAAATCACGTTTGCCTTTAAACTTGATGTGTAGATGGTACATATGTAGCAAGTGCTTATGACAGAAAAAAATGTGAGAATGTTACGTGGCCCACCCATGTTGTCGGACCGAGTAAATACGTAAGTCAAAAAACGCAACTGAGTGCGCAGGTATGTATAATTTATTATGAATGATTTGAGGTAGATAAATATAAGCATGAATGAAAGATCATATAATCTTAATAATGAAATATTGAGCAAACGACGATCCGATGGTAACTCTTTCGTACGCAATGTACTAGACTGTCTTTACGATTGAATCTTGGATAAATCAAAACCTAATTTGTCAAGTTGTTGTCAAAAGGTCCGTAGCAAAAAGAAGAAACATTACAGGTAGGAAGAATGACGAAATTGGAAAAAAAATTCGAACTGTGGCGCCAAGAATTACTAGCAGAGTGAAGAGAATCGAAAAATTTGATCGTAGGTTTGGGAATGGATGACTTGGAAGTTTAAAACGTAATTCCTTGGGGAATATTATTATTTAATTCTCTTTCCAAATAAAATTCGATTGCCCAACGGATTTTTATAAATAAAATAAAATTAAATTGAATATATATATATAAGGGCTATTAAAAAATAAAATAAAATGAAAGGTATATAGGCTGAACAAAAACAAATAAATAAATTATATACGGTGTGAACGAATTAAAATACAATGGCATAATATTAAATATACCCGTATATAAACCGATAAAAATAAAGTAAAAAAAAATGTATAGGGTGGGGAAAATAAAATAAAATTAAAAAAATGAAAAGGGGGCCCCCTTAAAAAATAAAAAAATATATAGAATTAAATAAGAAACAAAAAGGGGCCCCTCCTTGGAAATTGAAGTCTGAAAATTTTTTGAGAAAAATAAAAAAATAAAACTGGTGGTCCCTTGAAAATGTGAGAGATTTAAAGATGTCTGAATGAAATTTAAAAAAATTGGAAAAAAGGAGGAGGGGGGACTTGCACATGTAAAAGACTTAAAAATGTTGGAAAGAAAATAATTAAAATATAATTGAAGGGGGACCCTCTTGAAAGTTTAATATAAATTTAAAGTCTTAAAATTAATATAGTATTTTTGCTATAAATCGTGTAACTTCATCCAGCATTGGTTGTTTTCGCTAGTGAGCAACTCTAGTAATAAGCAGTGCGAAGCATTGATGGATAACACTGGTTAACAAGATCTTTGTACCAAGCACAAGAATGCCTGATTCCCAGGCTGAAATCAATTATGTTTTCAGAATTTCTCCACCACCCTTAGTTTTTATGTTCCAAGATATTCGCTTATCCACCTAAAATATGCATGCATAGATATGTAGTACAAGAGAACATGTCTTGGCGTTATTTCAGTTGTCGGCTAGAGCTCGGAACTGATCAAGCAGCATGCAATGGTTAATGTTTGAACATGTCTTGACGTGCTAAGACCTGCATTTCCCATTCCTAGATAGCATCTTTTGTTATTTCAGTTGTCGGCTAGAGCTCGGTGAATGAACATATACGCTGACGTTGTTAACGTTTTAAAGAGTGTTGCGTTGTGGTGCGTTCAAGCTATTGTAGTAAAACCCCAAACATTTGATCACCTGTAAAGATGCCAAGGAAATGTGTAAACCACCAGAACTCTTTTTGCTACGATTGCGGCGAATTGCCATTTAAATATCAAAAACGGTCTTTCAGACCTCTCCTTAAAAAGTGCTATGAACACTTTTTAAGGAGTGTAAAGTAGGTGATGAAAACGAAAGCTGGACTCCCCATATTTGTTGTGTTATGTGTGTCAGACGATGCAGCGTGGGCAAAAGGTAAACGACATATGCCTTTTGCTATTCTTATGATTTGGTGGGAACCATCAGATCATATACCGATTGCTATTTTTGTCTAACAAATATAACTGGTATGACTTCTAAATCAAAACATACTAACAAATATCCTAATATTCTATCTGCACTCAGACCATTACCTCACAGTTCGCAATTACCTGTGCCTAAACCTCCGCAAAACATGACACTAACAATAAGCAACGATGAAAGTGCTATGTTGGCAGACTATTGCTGGACGCTGAAGAGAGATGTTTCTGATGCAAAGTACAGCCGGAAGTCATATATCAACACATTTTCCAAGTAGATATATAACTTTGTACGTCATTTTTTCATGATTTATACACATATTATAATATATACTTTCCAAAATTTCATTGCTTTGTCACTCTGAAACCCAGCCTGATAGAGAAATTCTGAAAACAGATATGAAATAAGTGTAAAAAGTACTACCAAGTTCACCCACTTTACCTCGTGGGACGAAATAAATCTGAAATTTTGTTGACAAAATAAATAGACTAATAGGCAAGGCACTGTTTGGTGTTAAAATTGTTTTCGTTTAGCACCAAAATCATTATAAACACCAATTTCAAATTCAGTCTAATTTCTGAATTGCGTTATTGAAAGGTAAATATTACGTAAATCTTGTGAGTGAGTGTTAGTTGCTGCATTGCTAGAGATGTTATTGCATCCGAACTAATTCTAAAATAGGAAATTATTATTTGCTTATAGGTACTTATGTTGTTTTTATGTTAATTTATCATAATTTTGTAGTAAAATGCATCCCAAAGTCAAGTACTACATCTTGCTATAATTGGTTGCGAGGATTTAGCCCCGATGAGTTTATAACAATATAATGATAATAATAATTATAATGAGTAACGAGTAACCAGTAAGTGGAAACGATTAGATTATTAAGGTTCTAATCAAGACCATATTTCTTTTTAAATTGGAAGAGAAATAGAAGATATAGGTTTATGATTTTGGCAAAAACTAAATATCTGAAAATAGGACAAAGACAGGAAAAAGACCCAGAGCTATAACTTAGAGAATCCTTGCTTTTATTACATTCTTTAACATTAATATTTTGCAAACATTATGCTGGAGCATACACTACCAGCCAAAAATGAGGGATCACTGCGAAAATTACAAGAAAGTGCTACATGTTTTGTGAAGCTAAAGATATATTCAAAATAAAACTTTTCTTTTTATAAAACAAACATTTGTTTTTTTCTAAAACAAGAATATTTATAATAAAAACATAGAAACGAATAATATTTATTATTTTAATATTCTTGAAAGTAACTGCCTTTGCACCCTATAATTTTTTTGCAAATTTTTGGCAATTTTTTTTGCAAATTTCAAGTATTCGGTAGTAATCACCGCACTTTTGTTAGAAGGAGAGCTGGCGAAAGGATGCTGCCTGAATGTGTTGCACCAACTGTTAAGCATGGAGGTGGTTCTGTGCTTGCATGGGGTTCATTTTCCTTTAATGGCGTCGGGGATCTGCATCAAATTGAAGGAATTTTGAAAAAAGAAAATTATCGAGACACTTTGGAGCACCACGCTATTCCTTCGGGAGTAGGGTCAATTGGTGAAGGGTTTTACTTGCAGCAGGACAATGATCCTAAGCACACCTCCCGACTTTGTAAAAATTATTTGCAAGAAAAAGAAAGAGAAGGTGTCCTCATAAATATGGTTTGGCCGCCGCAATCGCCCGACATTAACCCCATCGAGTTGTTGTGGGATGAGTTAGACAGAAATGTACGAGACCGCTGTCCAACATCCCAGAAGCTACTCTGGGAACAATTAGTGAATGCTTGGTAAACTATAGCAGTAGATATCCTCCAAAAACTAGTCTCAAGATTGCCAAAATTTGCAAAGAAATTATAGGTGCAAAGGCGGTTACTTTCAAGAATAATAAAATAATAAACATTATTCGTTTCTATGTTTTTATTATAAATATTCTTGTTTTAGAAAAAACAAATGTTTGTTTTATAAAAAAAAGTTTTCCTTTGAATATATCTTTAGTTTCACAAAACATGTAGCACTTTCTTGTAATTTCCGCTGTGATCCCTCATTTTTGGCCGGTAGTGTATATAGAACAGAATTCAACAAGGCAAAAGAAGTTACTCGTATTATAAATTCAAGAGGAAGAAGAAGAAAAGGAATTAACCTCACGCAAATATGGAAACATGGTGTTGAACGGTCTCTTCCCGTTTTGTGCGTTCCCCTTTCGGGCTTCGAAAAATGTTACCTGAAATATCCCCGTTTCGGGCGTCCAAATTGTATTTCGTTTTCTTAAATCCCATTTCGTGCGTAAAATTTGCAGAAACAAATAAAAACATTAAGCCTCTATTAATTCGACTTGATAATGAGAATCCACGTATTCCCGAAACACGTGCCGTCCCGAATTAATTAATACTTTGTGCGGGAAGAGTAATCCGAACAGTGTGTTTATCTCTATTAAGAGATAATTATTGAACTACACTACGAATTAAGGTACAAGTTTGGATATATAATCACTTGCATAAGAGGTGAAAGTTGTTAAGGGATTGTTAAGGGGCTTTTAACGCCCGAAACGGTCACAAATCGTGTTGAACAGGTGATTAAAGAGGAATGATAGGAGATGAAGATAGAAAACATAGAATGGTTTGGAGGTTTATCCCCAATAATTCTATTAATTGTAAGCGTTTACATTGACAATACACTCATGACTTGTATAGCTAATGTCTGATAAAATTCTATACATATTAATGTACTGTGCAATCAATTAAATTCATAATTGGAGTAGGGTTTGTGTTCCAAAATTGAACATTTTAGACGCTTACAAATGTAACAGTTATTATAATTTGATTACACTCCATTGACAATTATAAAAATATGTGGTACTAACTATGTTCTAATATTCATAGCTTACGCTAATTATGAATTCAGTTGTTGGCTAGGTATTTGTTTTGGTTGCTTCCGTAGTTTAATTGTATAACTATTCAATTATTTAGTAATTAAAAAAAAAAGATTATACATATGTACATTTTTTCCATTGCTTGAAATGTTTCGAATAAAACACTAACAAAATTCGTAGTTCCACGTTCATCAAGCACAACTTTATTCAAACAAAAAAAATATTAATTACAAAGTTATTTCACGAGACGAATTACGGCATGTTGGTATACCCCAACCTACATCGGTTTAAGAAAGTTTACTGTATTCTAAATGCAGTCATCTGTCCACTCTGTCACCAACACTGTGGTGGGTCCCAGCTATCAATTCCCATTGAAGTCGGCCAATGTCACCGTCTCACTCCGACACCAGTTACTGATACGTGCACCTCTTCGTTGAACACAATTTGAGACAGAATAGTTGATATACGAGTTTGTGTTCGGTAAGAGGATACACACACAATTGAGTGTTTTGACTGCGGTCATTACTCAAGAGTAAATTTTGACAGTTGCGGATAGGAGCTCATTGTATTTCATATAAACGGTTATATTTTCGTCCGCACCCAGATGGACGGTCACTTTTCATTCCGTCTCTCTTTAACGCGTTGGTGTGATATTTGTGTCAAAACTATACCCCCATACGAAAAGCCGCTCTTAAATTAGGTTTTGTAAAGCTTAACGACCGCAAATATATTAATGTTAGGTCCGGGATAATGTTGATAAATGCTTAGGACACAAAAATAAGATTATATATAAATTGTAATAATACCCTAATATATTTGGTTTAGTTAGGTGGATTTCTTTTGTATTTTAATCTTTTCAAATCATACAGAGACAACATACTTGATTCGTTGAACCTGAGAATAGTTTGTTTTGACTTTGGTAACGATATGTGTAGATAAGACATTTTATTTTGAACAGATGCAGTACCAAAGTTTTAGTATCAAGAAAAGCAAACACCAATCCTGTTAAAGAATATCTACATATGTAGTAATGTGTTCCCAAAATATTAGGTAACTTTTAATTTGGATTATTAGTTGGATAATTATTTACATGCTTATACATAAATATATATTTTATAGAAATTATAAATTACTAAGAAATCATGTAGAGGTGATATACAATAAATAATAAAAATTCTCGGTTAGGTGTGGTTTAATAACTATTTAAAATTATCTATTTGTCTTAAAACTTTGGGAATTGCATTACATAATCTCTTCCGCATAGAAACCAAATGATTGCCGGTGCAAAGTAGTGTTAGAGTGTGGAAATTCCAAAACATTTCCTTGCCTAGTTACGTAATGAACACCCAAAATTTAAAAGAAACTAAATTTGTGCGTACATACTGAAGACTAATAAATATATATACTACAGATCGTCTCAACATCCGTATAAAGTATGGGATATAATACCAACTTTTATCTCTTACTATTCTTAGTTGCTGTCATTAGTGCTATCTCCACTTCCGATTGCTATGTTGCAACTTATTTACATATGTCGGCGTCAACAAAGTACCTATCTATTTAACTATTAGCGGCAACTGTCGTATTTTAAAATACTTTTAGTTAAATTCCACCTTAATTTGTTTATATACAGTCAAATACAAATCAATCTTTTCAGAACGCCTCCATCTCTTTCGAGTGGGCACAGGGTAATGTGAATATTTTTAGAAATTTTATAACCTATACATACAATTACAGTTTTCACTGCATTAATGGAGCCTGTAGGGAGAAAACGGTGCAAGGGAGAAAAATTTAACCTGAAGGAGAAGTGTATGATTGCAAATGTTTTAAATCATTTTAGTAAAACTATGAATGTGAGTGCTGCCGTTCAAGAAGCAAGTAAAGCTTCGTGTTGCTCAGAGCGTACAATATATAATATAAAACAGGAGCAACAAACTGGTTCATTATCAAGTTCAAAAAGCCCCAAGAAAAGGAAAGGCATACAACTAAATGACCGATTACGAACATATGATGAGAACACGGAAGCACCTATTCGACGCAAAGTGCGTAGTTTTCTTATACAGAATATGCCACCTACATTAAATGCAATTCTTGCTGCTGTCAATGCTGATGATGATCTCCCTAATTTCAGTCGAGCAACGTTACATAGATTGTTACACGATATGGGTTTCGAATTAAAAAAAAGTAAGATGTAAAAGTATACTCATCGAACGAGACGACATTATTCGGTGGAGGGACAAATACTTACGAGGGGACAAGAAATTTAGAGAAGAAGGAACAATTTAATTCTTGCTATTTGACATAAGACATATGTGTGTGTAATTGCTATTCCTTTCTTAAATATTATTGTATTATATGGGGATTTGTATGATTCCAGGTATTTTTGTTAGAAAAATGGAAACTATTATTTGTTAAAGGATTATATATTTTACTTTAAATTTAATAAAATGTATAATACTTGCAATTAAATGTTCGAAATGTAAATTATGTTAATTTTGAGTAATAATAAGTGAAATTATGGGCTTTTTCATCAATTCTTTAATAAAAAAATTGTTTTTTTTTATGTTTTCCTGTTTTCCTCGAAATATGCATTTTAACTGTCAGAAATCCAAGTAATGGAACCGAAAGTAATGATGTACAGCTGATTCGACGATTTGGCAACCGTGTATCGAATTCTCATAAGCTCTGTACTGCATTCGGAGGTTAAAACGATCTATAGCAATTAGTTATCTTGATGTAACTTGCAAAACCAAATAAACTTAACTTTATACTATGTTCAAAATATCTCTCATTTCTTTCATAACCTCTTAGAAGTACTATAATTTTCAGAGGAATACCACTATTTTAATAAATACAATAGAAAACATCCACGATAAATAAAATAACCTAATATTTATGTATTCAATTAAAAGACATTCGAAACGTGTTTTGGCAACCACGCCGTATAACACGTCATTCACAATCAATGAGGTGCATCGATCTTTAGCGTGCCTGTCCTATAAATTGATTTACTAGTCATGATTTTAATTGTTTTAATAAATATAAATAAAAGTGCGTATACACTGGGAGAAAGAAGTGTTCCATTAATAAAAATCCTTTTGTCATGAACACGCTTGCTAAATTCACTGAAAATTTTGTAATCTTAACAAAAGTAGAAGCTTCAAAACAACCAAAATTTTTGTTAATATTAGTTTGTTGGATTAACAAGCTCACAATTGTTAGACAAAGAATTTACCAAACGACATGTATCATTCAAACAAATTTGGTTGTTACCTGAATTAAAATGAAATTGTTGAAAGGAAACGTAAACATATCCTTGAATGAAATTCTACTGGCTAGTAAGTACTACGAATTGAACACTTGCTGTTTATATACGAGTACAGTTTTGATTGTATTCGTTCCTTATATATCAGGCTTCTACAATTAGTGGTCGTGTAAATATTGTATAAACTATCAGGTAACCAAATAAGTTCGTGCCGTAGAGTGCCATGAATATTTTTCAAGTTGTTGATCGATAGCACTTTATTTATTAGCTGTCATCTATTTTAGTATGAATCCTGCTTTTATCGGATGCATACACATTTTGTGTTTTTTTTTTGTTTAATTGACAACTGTATGAGGCATGGACAGTTCAAAACTCGAGTTAATGTGATAAATGCAATCCGAACCAAAATTTCTCAACAAAATCCGTTTAGTTGTTTAACCAAAATGTTCGTTTGACTGTATTTAACCAAGGGATTTGGTTAAATTAACTAAATTTTGGATAATCCAGCACATATCTCTCAGTTTAGGAGGTCTATAGGTTTCACTGAAAAGGTGAAGGTGAGGTTTTGCAAGGGATACTAAAGATTTATAGTGATTAATATGCAATAACGAGAATTGAATTGGCCGTAAACTTATCCTATCAATAATTAGTACAATACGAATTAAAATGCTGTAAAAACTATACATATTCATTTGCAACTATAACCCCACTTTCAACTGAATAACTTTGATTATACCTGATTTTCAAAATACCATAAAATATAATACTGTTTTACTTTTTTGCTTTCATATCATATCTAATCATCACATTAAAAGAATAAGAATTAAATTTTCCTTAAGCCGTCACTAAAACTGATTTTATTAACTGTTTTCATTAGTAATAGTCGAGTCAACATCTCAATATACTCGGAATGAATATGCTAATTAACGATTGGCGTATGAAAAAACTTAAATAACGCCACACTATTCGTCCTTCGCGGCAGTTAGTAGCAGTACTGATGTAAATATACATACAAACAGGCATGCAGGAGTACTTATACCTTACATTTATAAATATTCAGTGATGAAATAATTTGTATGTCAGATTATTCCATAAACTATGATATAAATTTGCTTGTATTAGTGAAATTTTTAACTAAGTCCAGGAACATAATTCAGTTCGTAAGTTCAAAGAGGAATAATGTAAAATGTTCCAGTTAACGTAAGGATTGTATAATTAAACATTTCAAGTCCTGATGAAGACACTATCTGTGTCGAAAATATTTGGCAATAAAGAAATAAATTAATTCAATGTCAGCGTTTTCTAACCCTTGCTGAATCCTTGAACACACAGTGGAGTTATTAGCGTTAAAAGACTAGTTTCTAATATATTAATTAATGGTTGAAGTTACGAATAATAATAAATTCTGTTGTAGAGATAATTTTTTTAAGTTTCCTCTTATGTACGTATATCAACTGGTATGAAGTGTTATTAGAACAAATCAAAAGCAGCGGAAAGATGTAAATGAACACAAGTAACAAGAAACCTGACATTGCTATTGATAATATTAGTGTAATTTTATCTGCATTTATAAATGCTTTCACCAATTCTATTTCTATGCCTAGGTAAAATGTGAAAGAAATAAATAAAGATAGTTGTAGTGAATTATAAGGAAATGTACTATTTATTTTAGAGAATTAATCGTAAACAAGATACATATGATGAAACAATAAAGATTATATAATTACCCTCTTCGTTTAATCATATTGTTTTTTGACGAGTTTCTAATATAACCTCCTTATGCAATTATACAACTTATAATGTCCGTGTAAACAACAATAACAAAACCACTCACCGGCTTTCGAAACATATATTTGTAGCCCGCCTCTGTTCAATATAAACAATACAAAATGTAGATACTTTTGTCAGCAGCCACATTGGCAAAGTTAAGGGCGCCACAATTGGTCGTGCAAATCGCGAATTGTGTTCTAAATCACTTAAAATAACACATTTGCTACATATGTATATACTTGTCAACTATATTAAATTACCTTAAATTATATTCACATACTTTAGGTAGCATTACATGATCAATATAAACTAATAGAAGCAAAATGCTTTTTCTTGCTCCAAATATAAGACAAATGCGTGTAGGATGAAATAAAACGACCACAGGACCCTGTAGACTGTAGATAGGTATATACCTATTTGTGCCTGTACGATTATCCCGACGAAGCACAACACGAAATTCCTACCACACCTATCGCTTTCGATTTTAAAGCAAACACACCTCATTCTTCAACTCACTTTTTGTGCACTTACGTCGCGTTTCTTGTTTCTGGTTACGACCCATCACATATATTTGATCAATTCCTCGACGGTCAACTAATGCCATATATAGCCGCACTAAACATGAAAATAAGTTTTATTTGTCACCCGAACTAAATATGCAAAAAACGCACAAACGATAAAAAAGTAAAGTCTAAAGTTACGTACGATTATTTTTGTCGACACTTTATTTCAAATTATAACTATTCATTTGGAAAGCCACGGTCGGACACTTGCCAGACTTGCGACTTTGAAATACCAATAGATTTGCCAAAATTGTACATAGATATCCAGAACCAGGACATAGTTTCCTGCTTTGTGATCGGAGCTTCGGATTGATCGAAAAGGAGAAAAGGAAACGGGAAAGGATCGTGTTGCCAGATGAATGGGTTGCACCGGTAAAAATACATGCCGCAAGTTTATAGTGGTTCCAGTTTCCCAAGAAATGATTTTGAACTTTAGTGGTCATTTCAACGGGACTTTCAAAAAGTGCGTGTCAAACCAAAGAAAACAAAAATTTGGTATATCCTCTTATCATGTCATGGAGTACACAGCAAAAGACGTGGAATGCAGCAGTTTGGCCAGTGCCTTACTTAAGGACTTGTTTACCCTTCAGAAACATGGCGTAGCGTTGACGTTACCTCCTTCTACGTTACTCCTCTACTCTGGACCGTTACCACTTAAACGCCCCAAATACCTACATGTGAAAGAACTTGCCACAAAATATGTGCATTCTGACTGTATGTGGTTTTATGACCGGCTGAAGTGACAGAACGGCCAGAATTGGTTCAAAAAGACCAAGATTGAATCAGAACGGCCAGCATTGGATCAGAACGGCTAGGATTGGTTCAGATAGATCAGGATTGAATCAGAACGGCCAGGATTGGATCAGAACGGCCAGGATTGGCTCAGAGTGGACAGTATTCAAGGCGTATTCTTTGGGTGGGTTTGGAATGTTGATAACCAACTCAAGGATCTACCGTTTGGTAAAACGGTCCGGTTTGCTAGTTTTTGTTAATAAATCGCATTGAAATTTGTGTTTGGCATTTTCTTTTACTGTTCGGTGCAAAAAGGAGGCAGCTCCAATGTTTCTTTTTCATATTGTTCTCCAATTAAATTCCCAAAGAGCGTATTTTGTGAGTATATTATGTATTAAGTACTAGAGTTTAACCCTGCACATGAATAAAACATATAAATTAAAAGAATTCCTAGCAAAATAGTTTTTTGCTTCTCCTGGAAAAATTGTTAAAATGGAGCCCCCTTTTTGCACCGGTGTCTTCAATTGTTATATCAATTAAATCGGAAGAAAATAAGCATTTTAATGACACCATGGCCAACTATTCCTTCTATTTAAAAAAATACAAGCTTACATAATATCTCCAAAACAAAGAGTGCCATGGATTTTTAAGTGCCATTATTAGATTCTACATAAAAAAACTGTACTAGAAACAGTTTTCACCTTTATTTTATCTTTAGGGGTTGTGAACATATTTGACGTTAAAGTTTTTGGAAGTTTTCATTTTTTTGTAAATAAAATACTTGAAACAGTATAAATCTTCACCATATTAAAAATAAAAATAACAATTGTGTCGCCAAAACATTGGCTTCACGGGTTTTCCCGGGCACTTTTAGATAAACTTTTCCATTACATCAATTCTCTTCATAAAGACATTACCTTTACCATGGAACGAGAAGTAAATGATAGTATCAATTTCCTAGATTTAACTATAACTAAAGTCAATAAC
>JARFOC010097595.1:0-12852 GCA_031763485.1 Osmoderma eremita | reverse complement strand
TGAATGCGGTGATAATACTTATCGAGCTGCAAAACTTTATTCGCAGCGCTATCCAAACAGAGATCGTCCAAGTCGATAAAAATTTCAAAGATTCGTGAACAATTTACGAATATATGGCGCTTTCGAAAAGCCAAAAAAAGTGCAGTGTCAACATCTGAATGAAAATCAACGCACTTCTGATTGTTGAGGTAAAGCACTGGATTTCCACTAGAGACTTTACTGCTAATTTAGGAACTTCGAAGGATACCGTGCAGCAAATTTTGAAAAAGGAGAAAGTAAAACCGTATATTCCACGGAAAATTAATGCAATAGAGGCTAGCGATCCTGAACGCCGGACGACACTCTACCAAAGAATTTTATGGTACCACACTCACCTAAGTGTGGTTTTTCCAATAACTGTACATTCAACCGAAACAATCATCGTTATTGGGCTCAGGAAAATACGCATTTGGAACACACAGATTTTCTGCAAATGTCTGACGCGGCATTTTGCACATTTTGGCCTATTTTAAACTAGACCAGCATAAATACGTCGGACTTCTGCGGGAAGATCTGGAAAATGTTCTTGAAGAGCTACCGCACAATGGGTTTCAGAATTTGATATTTCAGCAGGATGGTGTTGTCCCTCATAATGCCCTTCTGAGGGGGTATTTATCCAGAAGATTTGGCGATCCTTGGATTGGGGCATATGGACCTAATCCTTGGACAACACGTTCGCCAGACATTACTCCAATCGACACTTTTCTTTCGAGATATCTTCAAGATCAAGTTTATGTAACGCCTCCAGAAGATGAGATTCAGTTAGGAAATAAGAGTACTGGAGCTTGTCAGAGAGTTCCTGCCGAAATGTTATCCAATGCAGCATATGGGATTACGCAAGAGTGCCGCCAATGTTTAGCACAAAATGGACAAAAAGAATACATGATTTTTTACATTTTTTTAATAAAAAAAAACTTGGCTGTAAAACCTAAAAAACAAATAGTTTTTTTCCTCTATCTTTGTTCTTAGATCAAATCATCAAACATCAATGCTTGAGGTAATACAAGAATTATATTTAATCACAATAAGATTGTTCAGTCAAAAGAAAAATAAGAAGCAGATAAGAAAGTATTAAAATAATAAAAAGACAACAATACTTTCAATGTGACCGACAACGCCAAGAGAATATTTACGTAGACTATTCAGACGATTATATTATGTAGTTAATTTTATTAATGGCACTTTGTATATATGTATTTTATAGTCCAAGTAGTTTCGAGTTTCTTCTACGCCTCCTTCATTATATTTAATATATCCGTTGTTATATCCTTACACATGATTATATTAGTGCTCTTTACTTTATTTTGGCATATTCGTTGCTTGATATTACGCCCACAAAATGCCAGCCGGTGATATTTTCCTCCTTTTATTATTATTGTCCTCTATTCGCCATAAATTATATAAGTAGGCATTTGTCAACAAATACAATACTGTTACATATAATATGAACGCCCACCAACATGTAAAATTTTTATAAACAATCATTCATTGACATAATCTTGAAAAGTGTAGAAGATATTTTCGACTAAAAATATGTGTATTCATATTTTACTTTTTGTGTCTGTAATTTTTTTATGAAGGTAGGAAAGGTATTATATGCCCGTACTACTCCGTGAAAAACTCCGCGTTCATAAACAGAAAGTTTACAGCTGGGAACTGAGAAGTTCTGAATGCCTTGTTAATACACTCCTGGGAACATGTACATTTCGCTTAAATGACATGTGCAGGTAGACATTTTTGACCCTCACTGTGGGGTTCTGACATTATTGGAGATAGAGGGTAGGTTTAAATTTGGCAAAGTTGCTAAATTTTGTGTATGTTACGAACCCGAAGAAAAAAAAATGAACCTGTGACTAATGACGTTCGAGATTTTTTTTTAAAACGAAAAAAACTCATTTTCTTCTCTTACCTCTTGCACTTTTATTCGGCCCTGTAGAGAAAAACTAAAAACACATTCTCAAGGTCACTTTTGATCTTCTATCTAATGCTGTACTCGAAGTTTTTATATGACGTTTCGATGGTTTCTGGCAATCATCAACTTTCTTATTTCTTACCGACGCTATATTGGATTTTGACACCAGCGAAAGGAGTTTTTTTTTTATTTCAACCATGTATAACATGTTGGCAAAAAAAATTGATATGATTTTATTGACCAAGAATATATTTAATAATAAGTAAGGTACCCATGGAATTTAAAACTGCCAAACGTTTGACAGTTTAGAAATTTATTTAACTCGTTGACATAACCTACAAACATTCAAGGTCCCAGAATTGACCCTTGTGGAACCCTTCGTTGGATTATGTTATTATAGAACAGTATAGGTTCCAGTATAGCACTGTACGGCTGAGATATTGATGGAGTATGTTTCCTTTGTAGGATCAGATCGAGATACATGGAGGGTTTGATATTAGAGTTTTTAATTGCGTTATTCTTTATTAATTCTCTTAGCGGGCTAGTAATAATTGATATATTTGGAATAAAATTTCTTAAAAAATGAATCATTCCCAAAATACTTTGCAATTGCTTCACATTTTTTTGGTTCCTTTAAAACTAATATTGGCTTAACCTGTATTAGTCTAATTTCATACCATCTTTATTAAATATAATATCCTAAAAATTGATCTTAATTTACTTGGTGCTGTAACATTGTGTCATTTGCTCTTTCTATTAACATTATTATTAATTGGTCATGTTTCTTTTCAGTTTCAGTCGCTATTAGTGTATCATCAAAGTAGATAATTACTCATTGTTGTATCATCAAAATACTTTCGATTCGACTTTAGAAAGGCCTCATGCGCCAAGCCAGTCCATAGTAAATCGGTTAAACTTATAATAACCAAACGGTGTTGTGAATGTACATAACTCTGACGTCTCTTTGTCAAGCTAGATGTACCAAAATCCTTTTTTAATATCAAAAACTATAAAATCTACGAGAACTAAGTTGCTAGACCATTTCTTAGGTGTATCAATTTTTTCAGCAAACTAAATTACCTAGTTGCCTTTTTCATTAGTACTAGTGGTAGCCTTCTGGGTTACCTAATAACACCTTCAGTATTTTCATTAACTTTTATTTTATATTCGTCAGGAAAAACTCCTAAAGTATTGTCTTATTACTTGACATAAATTTTGCATTACTATCGTTGTTATCATATCCCATCAACATTAACTGATTTATTAATCAAATTTAATTCAATACATGCATTTAGCCCAAGTATGGGTTCTGTTTTATTTAGATTAACAATAATATATTTTAACTTACATTCAATATTAGCTGTTTGTGACTATAGTTCAACTGAGAAAAGAGGTTTTATTTGATATCCCCCATACCCTTGTAATTTAATATTAGTTTGCAAGTATTCCTAACTAAATTACGTTTATTATATACAATTATATATACATATATGGCTCCACACCCCTAACAGAGCTTCGCCGCTTCCACGAGGAAGCTTTCCAGATCCTCTACGACTGGATCATGGCCAAATCCCTTATATTACGCAGACCTCACCTTTACTTCGACTGCTACCTCCTTCCATTTTCTTCTATCTCCGACAATCGTCCTCCATCTTGTTCTTATTCCCGCTTTTCTTAAGTCTTCTTTTACTTCGTCCTTCCATTTAGTCTGTGCTCTTCCTCGTGCTCTCTTTTCTCCCAATTGCTATTCTGTTGTTGCTCGCATTTGCTCCTCTGGTCTTTTCCTGTATATGTACCAACCCTTCCACTCTTTGCATTTTTATAAGTCCTATCACCATTTCCCCCTTCAAATCCTCCCATATTTCTCGGTTCGCTCGTCTCCTATATAATCCATTTTCTATTATTCCCCCCATCATACTTCTTACTCTACTCTCCTGCGTTTGAATATTTTTTCTCCCTCTTTTGTTAAAGTCATTGTTTAGATTAAATTGAGTTTTAGTAACGTTTTATACATCTTTATTTTTTGCTTTCTTGTTAAGTTGTTTGTTTGTGCATGTCTTTTTATTCGCGTAAAATGTTCCATTCAGTTGCTGTACCATTCTTTTATTTCTTGAAGGGTGTCTCCTGTCCGGCTTATGTTTACTCCCAAGTATTTAATATTGATAATAGTTTCAAAAGTATCCATTTTAATTTTTACTTTTGAAACCGTTTCCCTTCCACCTATTTGCATGTACTTCGTCTTCATCTCATTGATCCTTAATCCTAGAGTTTCATCTTTCGCTTTGATCTGCTTATACATATTTTCTATTTTAATTGGATTTATATACAATTAAAGGTATTAAATTTACCTGTGATCCAGTATCTAAGTTAAACTAAATTCTATTGTTGTTTTCTAAAATTACTCCTTTTGTCCAACAGTGTTTTGCTCGAGTTGTGACTTCATTGACAAGTAGATCTTCTAACGGTGTTTCGTCTTCCTCTTCTTTGGTTTTCCGAACAAATACTTCACGAACATGCTTCCTTCTTCTATTTTCTTTATATCCTATTGCATAGTGATTCATCTTGTTACAATTTTTTCCCATATGCGGGGCAGTTTCTTGGTCCGTGTCTGCTATTACATTTTTTACATATTCACAAAGCGTAGACACCCCTAAACATAGTATAATAGACTTGTCCCAAAACTGATATAACGTAATATGTATTTCTTAAATTGAGACTCTCTACTGCCAAGTTTTGCCTTCGATGACCTTTGCTTTAAGTCTGTTGAGGATGTCACCCCCTTGTCTCCAATTTTATCTGTTAATTTTTTTGGGTAAGATTTTACGTTTCTACTACAGTGCCTTGTTCAAGGCAACCGAAAGAAAATAGCCAACATCATAATACCTGACCTAATTGGGATATATAAGCAGAACAGTAGAACAAGACAAATACAAGCTGGATTGAAGTTGAAGTTTCGTTTTATCGTACTTTGATATGTGTTGTCCACGATTTAAATTAGTAACTACACACCGCTACCGTTGAAAGAGACGAAAACCTTTTGAAATTTTAAAGTTATCGCCTACCACGTCTATTGTTAATAACACCGCCTCCATGTGAGAGCGCGAAAATGAAGTCAAACTTCCCTCAATCCATTAACTCTACGTAAGTTTATGTAACTAAAATTAATTTATCTGGACATGAAAGCCTCTTTACGAGCTCTTTTGCGTACAACTGGCACTAACGATTCTTTTTATTGAGATTAAAGAACAATATTGTATCAGTAAAGTACTACATTTATCTATAAGGTGCTTAAGCATGCTACTTGACGTACTGTGCCTAAATACGCACTCGTGTGGGATTAAAATCGAAAAAAGGCGTTACGCTCAGCACATGGAATTGTAACAACATTCATTGAAATATATACATACGCCTCCATTGTGAAAATATAGGCTAATGTGTATGTCTATAACGTATGACGAATTTTTGATAGATTTCAATTTTCTTTGTTCAGAACCAGTGGCGAAGTATACTCAAAAGTTTACAATATCAAAGAATGCTTGACCCATTTAATAGTACCACGCTGCTATTGTAGTAGCTGCAGATATGTATAAATTTAGTCCAAATGCAACGGGCACTGGTGTTTCTATTAAAACATAAGATGGTTTGTTGATATTGGCAATGGGAAAAACCATGGTGCAGATAGTGTAATAATAATAATAATATAATTTTTATTGCCCAACAGTTATTACACCACTAACAGGACAATGTAAAATAAAGCAGTGCGTAAACTATAATATACAGAAAGAGAAAGAAACAAACAAAATCAAACTTAATGGGAGGTAGAAGGGATCGGAATAAATTTTATTGGCATTCCTAGTCATATGGGACAATGGAGCTCTAAGTAATGTATTTGTTCGCGCTCGTGGTACAAAGAAGGTATCCGTGGAACGAGTGTCATGCATTGGAATCGTAAGACCAACACCAGCCAATATGTTCGGAGCATCAATATCGTTGTTTACTAGCTTCAACAAGAACCTAGCACTCGCTAATTCACGCCGGGTGGCAAGACTTTGAAAGTTATGTTCATCAAGCAATTCTTGATAATCAGCGCCGCGGCTGGGATAAGTACCCGTTTCCTTAAAAGTCAGATACTTTAAGAATTTCTTTTGCACTTTTTCCACAAGCAATGTTTGTGTAATTAACATTTTCGTGTTCACACCTGCCCATTTTATCGAACACAAAATAGATGCCCCCAATCTTGAGCACTATTCAAACGAATGTAGTTGGTTTATGCAAGTCATCAAGATAACAACACGCGAATTGTACAACACTTTAACTACGACATGCACGATCTTTCTTTATACATTTCGAGATGTACGCCCACACAGTATTGAACAGTGTCAATTATAGAATTACTCAACTGTATATTAGTAATATGGTTCGTATTAACGACAAGTTTTCATATCTATTCTATGATCTACTGATCTAGTTTTTTGAATGACAATATCAATCGTGTTATCGGTAATTATAATCTTAATATAGCTCGGATTTCTAGCCATTGATGTACCTGCAACAATCATTTAAAAAAACGAGAATTAGGGTAGGACTGAGCGCGGACATCTGTGGGTATGGGCGACACTGTTAAAGCCGGATCCACACCCATAAATATTTATATTATATTTATATTGTAAATGTTGTCAAGGGCTGAATGTCGGAAGATTATAAACAAGTGACTAACGCATCAAGAAATGCCAGCGAGCGGTCCCCCTCTACGTTCATAGTAGATTTGATATCAGGATGTTGGTTGTTAAGGAATGTATTTTTACACTGTGGCCAAATGATGAAGGTATCATCCTAGCCATATCCTAGGATTCAAGTCGGCGGTTCTGGATCTGCGCTTTCGAATGCTTCCAAAAAGATATTAGCCACGACAGGAAACAGTAAGGACCCCATGGCGACTCCAGAATGTTTCTGGTGGTATTGCCCTTGTAAGGAAAAGGACCAAGATGTAAGAAATTTTTCGGTTAATTTCACCTGGTCTGCGGATTAGTTATCTTGTCTCGGTCCATATAACCGACGTGGTTTGGGCTTCTTGGGTATGTAATTTTTGAATTTCGGATGGAATGTCGGAAGATTTCATTAGGGAAGTGATTTCTCGTTCAATTCATTTAGTGGGTCATGTGGTAAAGCATCTAAAGCACCGTTTAGACCTGACATTTTGTCAACATATTCGGATTTGTCTAAGATGACCGTGGCGTTACCTTCGTCAGCGGTACAACATTTATGTCTTTGTTGGATCGGAGGCAGTTGGGAGTTGTGCGTGCTGCTCTAGAAAAGCTTGGTTTTGGGAATTTGGCACAGAAAAGATATTTGGCCGTTATATTTAGAAAGTCCTCGAACTGAGGATTCTACTGAAGAAAGAATCTCTTTTTTGGGAATAATAATAGGAGTTACTGAAAAATGTAGTGTTTCTGCATCTAAAAAGGGACATGATGCAAGATTCTTCACTGTTTTTATTGAAGAGTAGTTCGAGTGTTTTCATTGGGGCAAGTGAGGTTTGCGAAGGTAGTGCTTCTTATTTTCCTCTTAGGATATTTGTGTATGAATGAATAAGATACGATTTAATAAGGATCCATGGATAAAGTATCGGCGAGTGCTAGGAAAAGAGTAGTGAAAGCGCTATCGGAGAAAAATTATAATCCATAGTTTCGATAATATTTAAGAGAAGCCATGGATAACATCCATATTCTATTTAATAAGCCTTAGGATAATAAGATATATTAATATTATTTTGTAGTAATCTAATAATAAAAAAGTTATTCATAATAAAAATGAATAATTGCGGTTAAAAAAATATTATTTTTATTTAATAACAGAAAATATGATTTAACTAGGCGCCAGATGACAATTTTGGTATCGATCTATCTCTTTCATAAGATACTAAATAGTTCTCCAGATTTATGAAAAAAAGTCGCTCGCTTGGAACAGATGTTGCAAAACATATTAAATATTTTGACGCAATTTGGTTTAAAGGTTTTAAATTACTACTCTAAAATTCAATTGGATTTCCATTCTAACAAATCTTGTTAAAAATATTGCCTCATAAGTACCTATCACAGCTCTGGATGTAGCAATATTCTCATTTCAAAAGCTAAAGGAATCATGTGTCATCACTTTATTCTGCCATACTTGTACCTACTTGCTACACTTGGTATTTGATTTGGTTTTTTGTCCTTTTTATACAACTTTAGTCCGTCTGCAAAATTTCCTTAAGCCAGTGCATTATCTTTATTTATAGACGGTAAGGTTTTAAACCTTGAATCCTTATTTTCAATCAGTAATAGATGCGACCATGCTAAATGGATACATACATATATGGAAATAGCAGGTTTCACAACTGCACCATTTAGAGCCATTTTAGAATTTTACTGTTAACATCTCAAATGGCGGTAATTTTTTGAATTTCCTATATTCATTTAAAATAACTTGTTCTTGTCCATTATATAAAAAAAATATCACTATCCATAGTTTTATCTTAAATATCGATTAATCAAGACATTATTAAAACCAGAACTATCGATACCTTGACAGTGCTATGATGAAGAATAATAATCTTTATTAACCCAACAGAAAAGAGAATCCATTTACAGGGTTATTACTATAATATTTCCTATTAAAATAAAACCTGGATTTGGGACTGCAATTATAAATACACAAAAGGAGAAAAAATAACAAATAACTAATAATGCCATAATAATTATGGGTAAATTGATATACATTAAATTGAATGCTTAAGTTTACCAAAACAAAACAATATTCCAAGACTAGATAAACAAATACCAACTCACACAGTTAAGCATTCCTCAGCTGTTTCATAAAACTCTCTATAATTATTGCTATATATTATATCTAGGATATAATTAACCTGACTATAAGTGCTGCATAAATTACAAAGAGGAGAATTCATTAAATAATTCCTGTGGGTGCACTATAAACAAAAGTGATGGAATTTCTGGAGTTAAAACGGGGCATATAAAAATTTTACTTTTCTAAAAGAACCGGCATTATCGATTTTACTATGAATAATTTTATGTAAGCAACACAAAGCAATCAGTTTTCTATGATCTTGAAGAGATTTCAAATTAAATTCTTGAAGAAGCGTTGACTAGGGCATATTATAATTGGGATATCTTCTGTATTTAACATAAAACAAATATTCTAAAAATTTTCTTCGAACTGACTGCATCATATTGATATATGTATAGTACACAGGAGCCCATACAACTGTGCAGTATTGCAACTTAGTACGAATGAACGTTACATATGTACACTCTAAATCAATATTAGTGGAGTCTACAACCTGCTCATCAAAACGGAGCTGACCATCAAACAACTCCGAGATGCTTTCGACATTCACGCTCTTAATATTGGTGCCGTTGTTGTAATACAGATATCACTAATACACAGTATCGGGAAATCCACGCCGCACAAATTAATTTAATAAAATTCGGTACATATGTTTCGAGAGCATGTCGGCTCCCCAATTTTATGAAATTAATTTGTGCGGTGTGGATTTCCCGATACTGTGTATTAGTGATACCAGCCCGCAGTCCTTGCAATTCTTTCACTAATACAGATATGTTAATACAGCAGATTTGGGAGTGTATGTTATTACCTTACACTTTTCGATCATTATTTGCGCACGGTCGATAAGCGTGTCTATGTTATACTTCGGAATCTTAAAGTTATTTATTGCAGCTAGACTCTTAAAGTCGTCAGCATACAGCAAACACTCAGCACTAAATTGATCCCATACGTCTTTATATTCTACACACAACTGACGATTAGTTAGGTAATCTCCCAATAAGATAATTTGGATGTAGGCCAAATATCTCCTTACGTGCATTGGTGGCGATAAGGAGTTTTCTAGATACGAGATCTAGTTTGCGACGGGTGTATTTTATTCCTTCGCGGCTAAGTGGCTGTTCGCAGAATGCATTAAATAATCATAATAATGGGAGCCCTTATTTCCTTCTCGCTTGCGATAGACTCCACAGTTTTATAGAGAAATAACAAGCGGATATTTAGCTGATATGGCGCTTTTAAGGAATTTTATCTCTTGTATTCGATCTTTAATTTATCTGCCTGTTCTGGCACTTAAGAAGTAAATTATGAGTATTTATTTGAGACCATCAAAAATATTTGGGACTGTTTACATTTAGACAAAAAAAACCAAACCAATAAAGAATGATTTTCGAAAATCGATTTCTAGCGATTTAACTTCAGCACTATTGGGCAGATATATTTCAACATATGCGTATATAATGGCAATTAAAGGTATATCTCCATTTAGCATTACGTTCCCGACAGAACATTTCCATTTATTGCTGAATTTTGCGCCGGTCAATTTGTTTGTGGTTGTTTTTCTTTTAACTTCCTCTCCGCAATTGCCTGTTCTGGGTTTCTTCATATGTTTCATTTGAATTTGGATTTTTCAATGTTTTTTTTTGCTGTTGCGTTGATTGGAGTATCAAATTGCTCTTCAAAGTTTAGATATTTTCTCTTTTAGTGCGTGTAACGTCTATAATTGTACATATTTAAACTACAATTATAGCAAACATACTGTTCGGATTACTCCTCCCGCACAAGTATTAATTAATTCGGGACATGTGTTTCGGGAATACGTGGTGTAAAGTTATACCCCCTTTTATTCTATCTTTTTTTATTTTGATTTCTACTTAGTGAAATGACTGATGATATTTAAATTAAAACCCCAGATTATGGGTGACAATTATAATGTAACTTCTCTATCATATGTGAACACTTTTCCCTGTATCTATATTTAAGTATACCCGAATTGTTCAGACCTCGAAAATAGGAAAAATATCAATTCCCTTATATTTAAGGTTTCAGAAATATTCAATTGTTAAATGTATGATAACTATTTTGACATAGTCAAAGCTATCTATTGTCGAATTTCCATTATCTGACCCCACAATACTTCTACTTACATATATGATAATCTCAGGCTGGATTATTGACTAACTGGACTCCGGTTCAAGTTGTAGCTGGGTCTGGTATTGTGCTCAATTATTAAATTAAAATGAAAACCATTGAATATGAGAAACAATAAATATAATCACACACAAAATAAATAGTTTTAACAAAGAATAACAACAGTGGTTGTCTGTAACCCCAAATGCTTATATAAAAAAAACACCTTTATTATATTATTCTAATGCGAATTAAAAATTTCAACCAAATCCTTTTCTCATTCTGGATTTTATATATCACCACACCACTGGTAATACTCATACGTATAATAAATTGCATAATTCCAACTCTTTAACTCCTTATATAGACATCGTATCTTTCTGTATCTATAATGAATTGATACGGTGCACCAAGACGCTGATAGTAGTGATCAAATATTAACTTATTTAAATGAATACATTGAGAAAATGACGGAACTAAAGCCAAAATCAAATAAAGAACAGATTGAAAAGTCTGAGAATAAAATAAAGGCAGTGTGGAAAATAATATCCACTGAAACAAAAAGAAAAACGCTAAACAATGACAAAAAATCTAATCTGTCCGCTACTGAAATAAATGAATACTTTACCACTGCTGGTGAAAAAATAGCTAACAGTGTACAATCGTGCAAATCAGTGATTTCACTGCTGGCCAATTTAAGATTGAATAATGAGCAGTCGTTCTTCTTTGCTCCAATCACATCCCAGGAAATAGAAAAGGTAATCATTGGTATTAAGAATAAATACACACTTGACATATACAGCATGTCAACTATCTTGCTGAACCATATACGAGAAGTTAGTGTGATTTTAGCTCATATATTCAATGCTTGCGTAGAACAAGGTATGTTTCCGTCTCAACTAAAAATAGCGAAAGTTATCCAATGTTTAAGAAAGGAGATGTGTATATACCCCAAAATTACAGACCAATAAGTATATTGCCGACTATATCCAAGGTATTTGAGAGGGTAATTGTGAATAGGGTGTCCAATTACTTAGAAAAAAAGGAATTTCTAATGAACAATCAGCATGGATACCAGAGTGGACGTATTGTGTCTTCGGGAGTGTTTGAGGGAGTAAATAGCATTTACCAAGCATTCGAAGAAAATCTTTATACGGAAATTAATATGCTAGATCTATCAAAAGCATTTGATTCTGTGAGCTCCGAGATACTAATCAGCAAGCTGGAGTATTATGGAATAAGGAGGAATAATACATTGGATTTCCTAAAATCATATTTATCTGACAGGAAACAGGTAACATAACAGGATTCTACTACTTCTGAACTCAGAAGCATTAAGTATGGGGTCCAGCAGGAATCTATCCTTGGGCCTACGCTTTTTATAATATATACAAACGACTTACCTGCTAATGTACGAAACGTAAAACTGTGCCTATACGCCGATGACACATCCTTGATGGTAAAAGCGTCAAAGTTGAAGGAGGTTCATATCAAATCCGAGAAAGCAATTGCAGTAGCGTGCGAATGGTGTGGTGCTAATAAACTCAATGTTAACACGGTAAAAACCCAAAACCTAATTTTAACCACAAGAAACACGGTAAACAACTCCGATGTTAGATTTTTGGGTTTAAGTTTATAATCCACTGTCGCCTGAATTAAAAGGCCGAACGACTGAAGCGTTCAAAATTGCAGCGAAAAAATTACTGATAGAGAAGGAATACTATACGATGAATGATTATTTTTGGAGATGGGAAGTGATATGTAGTGTGCTTTAGTTCAATTTTAATTTGTATATTTACTGTTGAAGTTAGTGACCTATGCTTTTCTTTTATACAACTCCATTTGTTTATGTATGTTATTACTATAATTCACTATATTTACAGTTTGTGACGATATTTGTAATGGTTTAATTTCAAATATAAATATAT